>VYXF01001329.1:1756347-1778664 GCA_013397295.1 Polioptila caerulea
GCAGGGCTCTCTCAGCTCCTCCTGCACCCCGTGCAGAGCAGGCAGGCTCAGCCTGCGGGCCCCGCGAGCGCCGGCTCTGATGCACCCCGTGCTAATGGCGGTGTTTCGAAGCCAAGGGACGCCGGCTGGGGGGCAGCGGGTGCCACTGGCTGCTCGCAGGCCCGGGGAGCACCGGGCGGGCACACGGGGAGCCCTGCACGCTGCATCACCGCAGGCCCTGCTACCCCCGGAGCCACCTCTGCGCGCGGAGGTTTGAACCACGCCGGCCGCCGTACGGGGGAGGTGCCACTGCCGCTTCCGCGAGAGGTGGCCCCCGCCGCGCATGGAGGAGCTGCCTGTCCTCGTCCTCCTGCTCCTTCTCCTCTCCTTACTGCTTGTCCCGCTGGTGCTCCTGGATAAGAGGCGCCGCAGTCGGCGGACGCCTCCGTTCAGTCTCCTAGTGGTGGCCGGCTCTGGTGAGTGGGGGTTGCCGCCGGCGGGAACGAGGGACGCCGTAGAGCTGCCCCTCCGCCTTCCTGGAACTACGAATCCCGGCATGCACCGCGACGAGCGGCCGGCGCAACGCCGCTGATATGCTCTGGTGCATGCCGGGAGTTGTAGTTGCAGTTGCGTGTGTCCGGTGCCAGGGCCCCGCCATGGCAGCTCCTGCGGTCCCTCCGGGCCGGGCCGGGTGTCCTCGGGGCCGCCGCCTGCCTTTGGCTGTTTTTGTTCTCGATTCGAGTCATTGTTTCGCGTTTCACCAAAGTCACTCCCGAAGGCATCGGTAAACTGGTGCAGGACTGACCTGCGCGGTGTTCTGGCTGAAGACTGCTGATGGCGGTGCAGGGCACGGCGTTCCAAAGACTGGCACGCCCCTTACGTGCGTGGCATTTTGCAATCTCCCCAAACCACGCTGCTGTGATTTACTCACAAGAGTCGCACGTGGATCCGTCAGAGACAGGAATGCCACCCCTCGCTAAAGGGGGTGTACGCATCTGCTACTCCTTGTTACCTTGTTATCGGAGTTGGAGGGCAATTAATTTGCCTCCAAAAATTTATTTGACAATTTGCAGTTGACAAATACAGGCCAGCTGTGATTTCAACACCTCAGTATCCCTTTGGTTTTAGCGCACTAACTAATTTAGTAATAAGCCTGAGATCTTTCTGCATCTGAGTTTAACGGGCAGGTTTACAATTCTCCAGGTCATCTTTACTTCCACTAGAGCTGGAAATGTGTGTATTTTCCCTCCTTCCTTTGGAATCTAGTTTATCTGTATTAAAAGATACTTCTACTATACATAAGCTTACCAGGTGAAATAATACATGTTAGTTAAGATTCATGTAATGTCCAAGCCTATTCTTTGAGACTTTTAAGTAGAAATCTGCTGCTCTTCTGTCAGTGCTCAGCTGATTGCATTAAAATTTGTGAAATCTTTAACAAACGCCATTCAGGAGAAAATATCTCCAAATATATTTGAAAAATATCACACGAAATTGTGTGGAAAGGTGGCAAAGTCTAGTGCAATGCTGCAACCTAGCTCTCCTTGTTCACCAGCTCTGAGTGTTTAACCTGTGCAACAAAGGTCTCTTTGTATGACAAAGTGAGTGACGCTGAGCAGCAGGGGGTAGTAGGAATACATTTCATTTACTATTTTGCTCTGCAGCTTCCAGCAGAGTGAAAAGCAGCACCTCCAGTAAACACCTACATTACGTATTTATGGGTGTGGTTTCATGTTGATCTCATGCAGTCCAACAGATAAAAGGTGAGACTGCTCCACTTTACCTACACACACAATCTTCCTTCTCCCCCGCCTCCCCCCCTTCCACTCTTACAATATCCCTCTAACTGCGTTTCAGGAAACTCAAAGGACAAAAAAAACGAAAAATTAACCCAGCTCCCAAAAAGCACAGTATGTACACCCTCCCCTTCTCCCTGGTTTAGTGCCAGTTTAGCTCTGGGACAGAGTGACCCTGCAGTTAGAGGGTTGTGACGGCCCGTTCAAGGGCAGTGCTCAGAGCAGGACTGTTTGTTCTGTCAGCACCCAGTGGTGACACTGCTGGGGCTGCCACTGCTGGGGCTGCAGGGTGACACTGCTGGGGCTGCCACTGCTGGGGCTGCAGGGTGACACTGCTGCCTGGCTGGTTTTGGTGTGATGAGCTGGGGTGGCACAGCCCTGCTCTGGCAGCTGCAGCACTGGGCATAGGGCAGGGGCAGCTCTGAGCCAGATGCTGTCCAGCTTCATTTTGGCCATTGCCCCATGGGGTGGCCTTTGAGTAGAGACACAGTGTCACCCTTTACCCAGATATTTTGCCCCGTGTGCAGGACATTACACACAAACATCAGATTCCTGTGTGACCCTGGTTCAATCCCATTTCACTGGAAAACCTCTGTCAGTACCGCTTCCCTGGAAGCCAAGTTCCCTCCATGTTACTTAAACAGTCTCAGCCATCCTCTAATTAAATCCTTTACTCTCAGAAGATACTTTCTCACTGGTAGTAGTAGTACTAATATGCTTTAAAATGAAAAATGGCTGATACAGGTGAAGAAATGGAAAGTTAACAATACTTTTCTCATACTAACTGTAGTTTGTTTTGTTTTACAGGTGGGCACACAACAGAAATCCTGAGGTTACTTAGCTGTTTGTCAGAGTCATACTCTCCTAGACATTATGTTTTGGCAGACTCAGATAAGATGAGTGAAGCTAAAATACGTTCTTTTGAACAAAAAAGGGCTGAAACATTCTCCGAGTCCCAGGTAACTTGTTAAATACTCATGTTAGAAAAATGATCTTGACATTCTAATTCAAGGCAATTTGGAAATGATTCTTTGAAAGGACATTTATACTAGCTAGCCACTGAAGTGTTACTTGTAGTTGTAAGAATACTGGGGCAAAAATATCGCAGAGAGGATTTTTTTTTTTTTTTTTTTTTTTTTTTTTTTTTTTTTCCCCCACGTACAACCANTCCCTCAGTGACACATAGTGTTTTTTTGAAAGAAATTATATACAAAAATATTTTATCTAAGAAAACCTGAATTTAAATTGTATTTGCTTTGTGTATTTATAGACTGTGTCTGGGTTGTGTTTTTAAAATAAAGTGTTGCATGTGTGTTAAAAAGGGATGCAAGGCCTCTGGATGCCAGTTTTCTGGCTGATGGCTGGAGCAAATGCTCCAAAAATGCAAAAAAATGCAAATGCAAAAAAATAATCATGAAAAAATCATTAAAATATCTTGTTTATTTTTTTCTCAGATGTTTGCTTGCTTTCAGCTAGTTTGCTGTATGATTAACAGACAGCAGCATAACTGCTGACCTAAAGTATGATCTGACATCCAGTGAAATTAGTAGAAAGTATTAGTAGAATAAGTACAAGGGAAATGAGTGTTCTGATTACAAGAATTTTAAGTCCTTTTGAACAAATAGCAGAACACACAGTAAATTAATTACTTGCATGGTGTTAATTTCATGTGGTGCACTTCCATTGTTTTCAGCAGCACTATTGGGACAAAAGACTGTAGGACTCAGTACCAATATTTTCAGAATAAACTCTTTTAATGTAAGGCAACTGCTGCTAAGGTGAACCACAGGCTCTCTGAGGAATGACATTTTTAAGTTTGTTTGCTGCAACTTTCACGTCTCATTGTGCAGGAAGGGTGAATGTTTGATAAAGTGACTAGAGGTATTTCCTGTTCAGAGGCATCTTGTTGGGTAAATAGCCATTCACACAGTCGTATTTGCTTACCTGAAGAAGGTCCAACCCTAAATTATTAGTTTTCTGAAAGATACATATTTTAAAAGGTTTTGGGGTTTTCATAGCTCACTTATTCTTGCTAAGCATCTCCTCTTTTATAACCCCTCCAACTACTAACAGATCTTGTAGTTATATTTTCCCTCAACACTGAAAGCCAGAGGAACATTTTTGGCTGCATGTGATTTTGATGTCTGGATAACAGATGCTGATTTTCCTTTGACCATTCTTTTTCTACTGAGCAAAATTATTTAGAGTGAAAATGAAAGATAAATTTTGCAAAGTAAATATCACATGCCTGTAACATATATTTGCTAAATTTCAGAGTGTGCTTTCACACACACGCAGTGTGTGTTTTGTTACTGGAGACACTGGAGATCATCAAACATTTCAAAATTATGTCTTAGTAGTTTCTTGCAGCTTTGCATAAATATAAATAAAAGGGAGAAGTCTGAATGCTTCAGCACATGGTCATTCCCTTCCTCATCCTGTTAAGGAAGTAGATTTTTCCAGAACTAGGGACCAGATGGAAGACAAATTACAATAATGATGTAACAGAAAACCAGTGATGTAAGAGAAAATTAAACACACACACTTCCCCACCCCCCCAAATATTTTTCTTTTTGATCTGCGGTCTAGCTCTGTTCTAACAGCTATTTAGGGAGAAGGAAAGAAAGCTAGAATCAGCATCTTGCTTACAAGAAGAAAAATGCTGCACCTCAATCTACTAAGTCTCTTGAAAAAGAAATAAAAAACGCCTCCTTTGAAAAGTCTCTGGTCCTGCTATCACTGGCCTCTTTGTTCTCTGTTGCCCCCCACCTGTAACCACAACTATTCCACGTGGCTGCCCCCAGAGCTGTTACTCAGGGAGCCTTCTGTGCTCATAGAGAGCCTGTTTCAGCTGCTGGCAACATACTCTAGCAGCAGAGAGACAACTTAGATTTGTTGACTGAAGAACATGAATTCCTATACCCCCATTGGTCATGTCTGAGATGGGCAACCAGATGAACTAACCTTTACATAAACCTCTTCTAACCATACGTTCTCTTCTTTTTCATGAGAGGTACTATGCTAAGAAATCTTGTTTCTCATCATGAAAAACAATTATGTAAACTCAGTTTCTTTGCAAGCATTGCAGTATGTTCAGCTGAGCATATAATAATTCACAGCAGTTGCAGTTTTCCACCAGCTTTTCCTTGCATCCTTGCAAAACAACAATATTAAGTAGCTAAAGGACTACATCAGTGGATTTGAAATTACATTACACACTTGTCAGTTTGGAACATTTGTTTTCAAATTAGAAAAACAAATCTGAGTGCATTAAAGATGTAAAGAACAAAGATGCAACATTATGACACCGTACTATGGGGAGAAATCTTTTTCTGGTATCAGACATACTATGTAGTATTCCAGCAAAATATACAGGATGTACCTTTGGAACATTGACAGTACTTCATGAGATGAGAGGCTGGGATTACAGAAGCATCTGGCAGTGGCTTTTAAACAAACTAACAAAAAACAACAAAACCCCTCAGTTTTGTTTTTTCGTTTCAATACCTAGGAGTTGGTTGATGTGTGGGCTGAAGTCCTAACATGGCATAGACACTGATATGCAGAGTTTCCAGCATGTTTTTTTTAAAGTGTAGATAAAATCAGCTTGATCTTTCCTTGAATTCTCCAAGTAAATTCCTACTTTGATACTGTTTGGACTTCCTGCCAAGTTCTGCTGAAATTATTTGGGTTTTTTAATGATGATGAAAATCACCTACAGTTTTTTTGTCAAATACTCTTTAATACCATTCTTGCAGTGAAGGTTCATCTGAACAGTTCCACTGGACCCTGATCCACCTAAATGCCTAAAACCACCTTATGAAAACCATATTTCTTGCAGGGCTGAGTGCTCCACAAGGGTTTAAACTCCATTTATCACCTGAACTCTTCCAAAGCTTTAAGGAACAGAGGCAGTGATAACCAGAAACCTGTTGATTAGGGAGCAGGGGGCATGTTTATTTTTCCATATTCTGTTGTCAGAGTAATGTAGAGTTTCAACACCTGCAAATAAAACATAAAAAAATCAATTTGTAACATCTGTTAATGCCTTCCAGTATCACAGCTATTAAAGGAACATATCACAATAAACAGGATCATCTCAGTCAAGAAAATTAATATTCTGCTTTTACAAGTGTTGGAGGTTTTTTTTATTCTTTCCACCTTTTATATTAAAAATAGTCCCAATTACTGCTATTCAAGACAGATTTGTAGCTTGTATTTACCATACAGCTTTTGGTAACATCCTCTTTCAGGGGCACAGATCACCAGGACTAAGCTATAACAATTAGCAATGTGCATGTGAACTGGTCAATTTTCAGTGTTGAGAGTTTCTCACACCCCCTTTAAGTTCTTCCAGAGAGGTGGTGATCTGGTGTCCCATGTGAAGTGAGGTTAACAACCGCTGTCCACACATGTCAGCATCACTGAACACTGCACTGCAGCCACTACGTTTGTCTTTCATTTAAACAGTCTAAAATGCCACTGGCATCAGGAGTGCCTTCTGATGTTGCAGTAATTCTTAGGTGCAGCTCCTCTCCATTGAGGTAAAGGCACCTGCAAGGAGGGCAGGCAGCCTAACAATTGCTCCCTACTCCCAGGGCTTCAAACATCCTTGCTTTATTAATTTGATACGTTTTACACACAGTGAATAATCTTCATTTAGGGAAGGAACAAAGAAAGTTACTTCTTTATCTATTTTTTATTTAACGATAAGATGTTCTTTCCTGTTTCTTTATGCAAATATTCTGCATTTTGAATATGCATCGTGCTTATCTTTTGCATACTCACTGAATACTCTTTTAAAGGATGGTGATACTTGCTTTGGCATTTTTAATGGCACTCCTCGGACATGAGCTGAGGAGAGCCGCTGCGTTTCCTGCACTGAAAACGCCCCGGCAGTGTGGGGAGGCGCCGTGCGGGTCCGAGCGCCGCCGGTGCCCACGAGGTGCCGCCCTGGCCCCACGCTCCCCGCACATCTGCTGGGACTCGCGAGGGTTTGAGGAAAGCCGAGACGGGACTGAACAAAAGCTATGGAGCCCTGGTGTTTCTCTGTACTTTATACTACACTCTGTACTTTTTATACACAAACGTTTCCAAACTAGACTAAGAAAAGTAAAAAAGAAAAAAAAAAAAAAGGTTGGCACAGGCAGATTTAATCAGAAGGAGCCACGACATTCTCAGAAAAGTAACAGCTCCGCTCCTCGTGCTCTTTTCCAGTTCAGCCTTGATCGCATTCCCAGAAGCCGGGAGGTTAGACAGTCTTGGATCTCCTCTGTGGTAACAACACTATACTCCATACTTTACTCTCTTCCTCTGACCTTCAAACGGAAACCAGATTTGGTAGGTAAAGAAAATTTTAACCTATTGAGAACTTGCTAATCCGCATCATAAAAGCACTTGGACTATGCAGACCGTGTCTCCTATGTATGCTTAGGTTTACAATTCACAGGAAAACTATTTTTAATGTTACATTAAATATAGCAGCAATACATCAAGAAAGAACAGGTTGCACTGCTGGTGAATTAGAATAGCAAATACCAGTTTTCCCTCTCAAAGTTTGCAAGTAACATCAGAGATTCACTCCCTTGCTGTGCTGGTAGAGTTAGCAAAAACAAGATTGCTGCTTCCTGATAATATCTCTTCAGGATTGCAGCAGCACAAACTATGCCTGAAAGCCTGGTTGTCCTGTTGGCTGGACTTGCTTCTAAAATGGTACAACCAGTCTGGCACAGACAGGTTCAGACCAGCACAAATATATACAGATTCAGTTCTTGTGCTTACATGGACTTTTGAGCTACAATGCATATTTATTTAGTCTTTGGCTGACTGACATTAATTATCTCATCTAATGACAAAAAGCATCACTGCTGAAGTAGCAACTCCTCAGCACTATAGTAGCTTTTTTCAAGCTGTTCAGAAAACTGCACTCTCACGCTAATTACATTTATTTTTAAATATTCCACACACTTAAACAAGTCAGAAGCATTCAGGGTTGTCAGATGGTAGAACTACAATGGAGATACTCAATCAAGAAAGTTTTGTGTTTACACAAAAGGTAGTGCACTGGTCTCCTAGCTTTAAGTCTTACGATTTTGTAAGACTTTGTAAGAAAAAAATTGGTTACAGCTGGCTTCTTGCTAGAGTTGTTGTCATCTTAAGGAGTTAGTAATCTAAACTTGAGGGTTTTAAAAAAAGTATTCGTTTAGTAGAACTTCAAATTAATACTTTATGAGGCTTAAAATACTTAAATGAAACATATAAAAACTAGTGCAGTTACAAGGTATTTTTCATAATTTAGTAGTAGCATCTATACACACACAGATATTTGTAAGGAGGCAGATATTTGTGAGGATATTTATAAGTGTTTTAATGTTTGTGATATTTTAAATGTTTAGAGAGGCTGCTGTGAGTAAAGTGATTTCATTTGCTTCAATGGTACTGCTCACTTCCTGTCAGATCAAAAGGTACTTGCTTGCTGGACTTTTCAAACAGTTTAGTGTGCAGAACAACAGTAGTAAGTTTTTTTGTAGTTACTGTTTTTCAAGCCTGTTCTGAAAACTGGAGGTGAAACTGGGAGAGGGGAGAAGGTGGCATGCTATCCTTTCTGCAGTGGTTTTGATTGGGGCAGTGGTAATGGTCAATTTTGTTTACATGAGCAGACAGAGAAAAATGTCAGTAACATATTCAGTAATCACTTTGCTACACCACTGTGTTAGGTTAGTGTGTATTTATTTTTTTACTTATTGCAAAAGAAATTGACTGGAAAAATCTCACTGCTTAGCTTAATAAAGGAAGCAGGAAGTTACTAATGTAATTCCATGTTTTCTGTTTACCAAAGGAATTTAAAGGGACAGTGAGATTTACACATAGAGTTATTAGAAATGGTGTTGCAGTTGATAAACTGTCAGGAACTATCAGAAGGCTAATGTTTTGAAAAACACTTGGAAAATTAAGGATGTGGTTTAGAAAGGCCTTTAAGCCCTTTGCAGTGTTTAAAGTAACTCCTGTTTCAAAATGAGATCCAAAGTCTCATGGTTAAAGAGATGGAAGGGAAGGCAACCCAATTACTTTTTGCCAGATGCTATTATCAACCAAAATGACAGCTAATAGAAGCATCCCTGGCATCATGGCAAATCATGTACCACTTGAAAGCTGCTTACATACTGCTACTTGTATGTATATCCTAGTTAAGAATTCTGTAGAATACAATAACTCAGAGAGCTGCAAAGATTTTAAAACAATTATCCGAGCAGACTGGCTCAGGGATTAAAATGCCTCACATTGCCAGTGAAAAGACTGTATGGTATGTGAAGCAACTGGTAGTATTTAATTGCCTTTCAACAAAAATGTTTGCAGTGAATTGAAACTCACTGTACTCTTGGCAAAATATAATGCTTAGTAATGTAAAGAACTGGAAGGGCTGGGACAAATGCTGGCATTCACAGGACTCATCTATAACTTTTGGCATGGGAATCAACAACTGAGTTGAGAAACAAGCCCAGTATTATCTCATGCTGAGAGCTTCATACTTTCAAACAGGAGAGCTTATGGATGCTGTACATTTTCAGTCTAGACACTGGTTTTATTTAACTGCAGGAGGGAAAGACAACTTTGTTGCTTCAAAGTCATTTGTATGTATGAGTGATCCCCAAATCCTTACACTTGCTTTCAAGCTTGTCAGAAATATGGGTGTATATGTATGAAGGAATGACCGAAATCTTCTCTAGGCAGCCAAAAGCTAGAGAAACACAGAAGAGTTGTAGTTGTCAAGAAATGCAGGACAAGAAAAGTACTGCAAAGGGAGCCCAAGCCCATTAGGTGCACAAAGGCAAGATTTGGAAGAGATATGCTAGTTATGCCAACCTTAGCCTGTCTGTGGAGTGCAAATAGCTGCAAAAGGGATACAGCAAACCCAGCTGCACAGGAGTCACTTGATGAGCACTTGATATGTGCTTCACTTGATAAGCACTGTGTCCCTTTTGTATCTCACACTGATCTGGCAAAGCTTCTTGGTTTACTGTGCCTGAGAAATCAGTCCCATCTAACCCTTCTTCAAGACAGTAAGTTCAGAAAGAACTGAACAACTTCCAGGAGATCTCTGCTGTCTTGGAGGACTTGACCCACACTTCAGTGGGCCTCCAGAGAGTTTAAGAAATATAGTTGTTCAGCTTGAGATCATCTTCAGGAGGCCCATTTCTGAGTTATAAACAACTGACCTCTGCCAAGTTAAGTCCCTTTAGAGGTATTAAGCCAAGTAACAATTAAGATGTCAGAAGTGATGATTGGTTTGTTTCTATAGCCAAGAATTGTAGAAATCTAAGTGTCAGAGTGTTTTGCAGGTGAATGTATGGTGGGCAGTTTTTACAACAGGTATCTGCCTTAGATAGGCTTTCTATGCAGAGGCCTAAAATTCCAGGGAAGGAAGCGCTTGTGCCAGCACACACTGCCTACACCCACCTTCCCCCAGAAAAGCTTCTAAAACCATTCATCAGCTGCAGCCAGATTTAGCATGCAGTCTCAAAGACTGCAAATTCCTACCATGAAAACAGGCAGCTGGTCAGAGAAGAGAGACTTTTTTTGTCTTCATTGAGAGAAAGGTTAAGAAGAAACCAGAACAAGATATTAAAAGTTCTATTATCTAGAAAAGGATGCAAATCCTTATTTACAGAAAATTACACAAGCTGCACAGAGATTTTTTTTCCAAAGATAAAGAAAATTACTGCATCTTCCATACATTATTTGATATACAAGAAGGACTAAACTAAAGTTACATCTTTCCTTTAATATGCTTGAAGTCTGTCAGTAGATACAAGTTCAAAGGAAACTGGTCTTCAGTTCTCTTACTGCTTACAGAACCATTGCCCTTGGGTCAGTTTGCCAACCCTGCAACTAGGCTTTCAGCTGATCTAGCCTTTTTTCTCAATCATGACTACCCTGATCATTCTGGCATACCTGAAATCCAAACTGAAGACGAAGGATGTGCACCTACCACACAGCAGAAACTGCAAAATATTGTATCCAGTCCTTGTTTTCAGCCATAGATGGGTTATGTAATTGGATCAGTGTGTTGCTATCCTTTAATATAATTAAATTTCACCTACAATTGTGCAGAAATGCTGCATAAAGTTCCTTTCATTAGCAGATTGCACACCCTGGACCCTTAGGAGCAGACTTTTTTCCTTATCTGGGGACACTTTTCAACAGTTCCTACTGCCTCAGAGCTCTACAGAGCCTGAAATAAGTAGATATTTTCAGATGACTGCTATTTAGAAAAACCTGTGTTAAATCAGGCTAGGGAGGCGGTCCTCCCACATTAGGGCCTCCTTCCTGTGGGAAGTCTGTGGTAAGTTTACATTTGCACAGCAAGTACGTGCTCTGCTGTCAGAGAATGAGTCTCTGCTTTTTAAACTTCTTTCTAGAAGCCTGAAACCTGCACAGCTCATTGTGCTTGTAGCAATCACCTCTTCTTTCATGACTGCACATCCCATCACACAGCCTGATCCTCTGACTGGTTAATCTGACTAAGGCAGCTTCTGGTTACAGAAGTGTTTGCACAGTAAGCTAAATGAAAGGAGATCATTATTTCATTTAGCTAAGATTTTCCATTCTTTGTGCCCTGCCCAAAATGTCTTAAGGTCATAACACTCTCACAAATTACTGTGATAAATAATAAGTTATTGTCCCTTATAGCACAGTTCTAATTGGAACTTTGTGGAAAGCTACAAAATCTGGGTGGTGCCATTTTTTTCTTTATTCATTTTAAAACAAGTGAACTTTGTATAATGCAATATTAGGACTATCTGCAGCATTCTTTCATCCACTGAATCTTTCCACAGTGTTTGTAATTCTTTTGGACCAGATTGACTGTATGTCCGATCTATTAATGTTCTTCTAGGATCAAAACAGTCAAAATAAGCAAGAGTAAGAACACTGGTTTAAGAACTTCAGCGATACAAATTTTTTCATCTAAAAAGAAAACAAAGTGAAGGCATCAAAATTTGTTTAACTTCTCAGTGTTGATGAAAAGGAGTCTTATTCACCCCTCTCATCAAGGTTACTGTGTACAGCTACCCTGCAGCCACAATGCAGAATTACCCTGTGCTGAGCACAGATAAACATCCGAAGCTATTCCAGTCAGCTGGTTCAAAGCTGTGCTGCAGCTCTGCCCTTTCTGTGACTGCTAATTAGACTTGCCTATAGACACTCCTTCTCAGAGGGAGTAAAGATGAAGTGAGATCTTAGCTTAGATTTAAGGAGACATTTTTAGACGTAAAAGAGTCTTAAATCATCAGCTGTCAGGTTCATTATGAACCTAATGAACCCTGGTCACACTTCCATGTATGTTATAAAGCATAACAGTCTTGCTAAATCTAACCACTGGTATGCAGATAGAGACTGCCAACACTTCTAGGTTTTATACTGTGAAGATATTTCAGGCAGGTATTTAATGCACATTCTTGCTATATCAACTGCAGTGGTTAGGCAGTAGCCCAATGGATGTTTTATGAACATTTAAATATCATGTTTCGCTAACCTAAAATATTGCTTTCAAGCTGAAGTTAAACAAATACCTGATTAATGAAAGACACACTGAGATTTGCAATTAAAGGCTCATTTTAGGTCACTAGTAGTAACATATATGAGTATATTTGAAAGTCCTTGGATTTAATTTCTCCTTTTGAGTAGAAGCAGGCTACTAGAATAAGCAGTGCTTTTTATATGAGGATATATTAACATTATTTGTAAAGAGGCTCTTAAAGATTGGGTGGTATTTCTCATGGTGACCAAGAGACTGTGGTTAGGTTCAGACTCTCATCAAGGTGATGTTGCTGAAAGCCAGCTAGTACCTAGTGTTGTAGCTAGAGATGTAGTTCAGTAACTGCCATTTAATTTACTTGGCAAAAGCTTTTTACTGAATTCTTTTATGACCAACTTTTTCATCTACTCTAGGTCAAATTTGCTCTGCTTCCCACTAATTTATTGGCTGCAACAAACCACATACCCACTCCATAGTAACATAGGTAGGGAGTTAGTTTATTCTCCACCCTGTATCTGCTTTGGTAATCTGGTTCCTTTTTTAACCAACCTATTCATCTCCCACAAGTTCTCAAAAGACTCGATGGTTGTTTTGTCGGTCCCACTGACAGCCTGGGTGTTAATGTAATGTTTTAATAACCAACACTAACATTTTCACAGACTTGAGCCATAGTACCAGTCTCACAGCTGTCATTTATTATTGTTTTTAATTGATCATTCTACATTTCTCATTTTACATTTGGCAACTAGGCTGGGAAGTATGCTGATGGAAACTACCACTCCAAAGACCTTTTAATCCCAATGACAGACCTGTCACCTGGCATACAGGAGCAGCTAGGTATGGTGCCTAAGGTTAGACTCTTTAGAAAAAATTAAAGCCTGCATGTTTCTTTAGGCATCCAAATGAAGATTCTCAAACCTTCCTCACTAAGCTGTTGCCTAACTTATGACACTCTTAATGACCCCAGTGATATCTTTTCTTTTCATCAGTAAAGCCCTTGGGCATACCCACAAGCAGACCTGAGCTGTTTTAAGTCTTTACAGTGTCAAATAGCCACATGCATAGCTAAGCCCCTGTACTCTGCTGAAATCCAGCAGCTGGGAGCTTCCCCCACTGCTTTGTATTCAGAGGCTGATGCAGATCACATCAGCTGGGCCTCTTCCCTTGTCTCTTGTCCCTGAGGACAGTGGGTTGGGCCTTGAAGGCAGAAGTGATAATGCCCAATGCTGTTATGATTAAATCCTTACATCTAGTTCCTAGTGGTTTTGCAGCTCTCCTTTTCTCCCATAGAAAAATCCACTAGGTAGGATTTTTCTCTCTCTCTGTCCCCAAACCTTTAGAAGGTGAGAGCTTTATAAAAGCTTCCCAATCTATTTTGTTTTATGATGAAAGTAATACTCAGAAACAAACAGAACCCCAGCTGTGTAGTGTACTAGTTTAAGTCCTTGCTCTTCCACTTCTCTTTTCTCCACTCTAGCATTCACTAATCTTATTTATCCTGGTTAGGTAACCTGCCTGTAGGACCACACATGTCTCTGCTTGTTTTGAAGAGCACCTCCCTTACTGGCTGTATTGTGTGATAATAAAAACAGCTACTGTACCAGTGAGATCTAGCGATGAAGAAAGGTTTTCATGGCAGTGCTACAACCTGCAGCTGCTGACCACCCCGAACACAAGCTGTTGCTGTAGGGCACTCTACCTACCTTCTTGCAGCCCTGATAATTCAGGTGATTTAGACAGGAGAAGATAAAAGTGTACCCAGGTATAATTCAGTTCTACCTTAATTACCTGGTTTACATCAGACAACACAGCTAGTTTTTTTGTAAGTTCAAATAGAAAATAGGGTGTGAAGTTTTAGCTGGTTTTATATGCAGGTGGTGGAGGAAAGTGAACTGGATAAGATCTTCACTCTTCCAAAAGAATAAACCAGTAGATAGTTTAATGAGCTTTCTATTGTGCAAACAGAACCTGAAAATCTTCTTTCTCCCCATCAATAACAATAATAAGGAATTGTTGAAAAAAGTTCCTGCCTTTTTTAAATGGTAAAAGTATTAACAAGTCTAAGCTAATTTTTCTCAATGTTCAAAACTTGAGTTTTCAGTCAGGCCAAAGAGCAAGACTAGCAAAAGCCTCTGTAAGAAGTCTCCCTCTCAACATGCTTGAGTATTTGAGTGTGAAGTTTTTGAAATAGTAATACAGTATTAAAACCAAGCAAGGGCTGACAAGCTCATGTAATTTACATAGCAGAATACAAATTAATTCATTGTGGATTCTCTCTTCTTGTGCCACAGAAGCAACCACATCCCCCATCAAAACAAAAACCACACAAACAAAAAAATTAATTATTCCTATAACATAGGAATATCTAATAGGGTTTTTTCTACATTGTTAAGAAGGAGGTATTGCATAGCAGTTAAAAGGTGGGACTTGCATAGATATAGATCATTCAATTAACCCAGCTTTGGTCCATTTTGTTTCACTCCACTTGCTTTTGCCTCCTTTAGTAGTTGTCTAGCACCACCACCTCCTGTTCCCTTAGTCTTGTCTCCAGGCATTCAGCACTGTGGAGTAGGGAGCATTACCAGAACAAAGGAGACCCGAGCAGTGCCCTAAAGGCTCTCCAGGAGGCAGCTCCATGCACAACCTTCAGTCCACACGTGCACATCCCCCCAGCAGCAAACAACATCCCCACACCACCATCCTCCCCAGCCCCAGGGAGCAGGGCAGTTTTTCTGCTCTTGACCAGGGGACAAAGGGCCAATCTCTGCAGAAGTAGTTAAGGAGAGCAGCAGGTGATGCCAGTTTCCTATGCAAGGCAAATTGCAAATTAATTTTCCGCTTTCTACTAAATTTAGGGGGACTCACATTGTCCTCCTTTTGATTGTTGTAATTTGGGAACATAAGTAGTACTTAAACACTTGTTCTTTAAAAGATATGCAGCAATTGTATGTTTACATACTTACGAGAAAAACTGCAAGCTTACTGCTTTACTCATTTTTGCTTTGACCAGTGACATTTTATCCCAGGGAAGCTGCAAGCTCTGCTTTCAGTGTTTTCCATGGTAAATGTCACTCTGCTACAGTGCTGCATTCACCAGCTCTAAAGTAGCTTTTATCAGCAGTGGTGCCATGTGCCAGTGTTCTCAGTGTTCCCAGACTGCTGCCTTAGCTTATTTTCTTTCAACAGCTGTAGAAAATAACTGAAACACAAAGGCAAGAACTATTCCATTTTTATATAAAAGTGATTAATAGGAAATTAGATTAATAGAGTTGCTGAAGGTAAATGTTGTATTCTGCTCCTTTACTTTTAAACCTCCATTAATATACAACTTGGTTAGTTTATTGTACTGTTTAGAGTTTGGTTAGGTTGGATTGGCAGAGAATTTTAATATGTAGGACTTGGTTTATAGACCTAACTGTGAGGCCAGGCAGCCAGTGAGCCAATTTAACTGTGAGCATTAGAGGTGCATATAAATGGTGTAGAGAAACCTGTAGCACTGCTTCTGGAACAATCCCTTACAGCTTCTTGGCAACAAAGTAGGAACCCCCAGTGACCAGGGAAGTCCTTGGACAATTGCAGCTCATGAGGTCACAAAAGTAACACAAAAATTGTCTTTGGCCCCCTTTTTCCCCCTTTCTGCTGCCTCATTAAGGAAGGCTGAACTCGGAGATTTTCAGACATGTATCTTTGCAACACAAATATTCTACAGGCTGCTTGTAGCTGAAGTAAATTGATACTGAGGGAAACAGATAATTGTAAATAGATACGTGAGGCAAACAGCCTCAATAGTTGCTTGACCTTGTAGAGGCCCTAGTCCCTTCTTGTCCAATAGATGCCTGCCTCTTCCCCAGAGCATACTGATGATTGCCATGGGCTTCACTGGGAGATATGCTGCTGGTGGGGAAAAGCAAAAGCCTTGGGCTTTTCGAGGTGTAAGACATCAATCGTTCTCCAAAATTTACTTTGGAATAGTGTTTTGAAATTCACTAGTAGGACTGCTCATCTTCTTATCTTTGAGGAAGGCTGTAGGTGATTCAGTTCCTTTCCATCATCCTTTCCAGTTTGTGTGCAGGCAGGAGCTGAACAGCAGCATTTCTACCCTACACCTTCTGCAATGGTTCTTCTTCTTATAAGGTACCTGCTTGTTTTCTCAGAAGCTTCCCTTGTATTCCTTGAAGAGTGTTTGATGTTTGACTCCAAGCAGAAGGACCACTGGTCTCCTTTCCTGCTGGCAGTGTGAGAGGGAGTAAGTAGGACTGGTCAGACCAGATTTTTGGAGGGGAACTACCACTGCAATTGCAACTGCACCAGGACGTGTCTGTAGACACGCAGTGAAGGTTAAGTGAAGGGTAATTTTTAGCTCTGTCTTACAGATCACAGCCACCAGTTCAGATAGGGGTCTGTTTGTGGGCTGCAGCAGGTTTATAACAGTCTCTTTCAGGGCCCAGCTCCTAAATCCAAGCATTTTGGGATAGGAACATCTATAGTCAGAGCATATGAGCATTTTGCATACAGAAATCTGATAGAGCTGCATCTGCTTTATCCTGTTTGAACTCATATGTATGGAAGGGGAAAGAGCAGAGGACATGAGTTATGATCAGACCATGTTTTTTTTAAAGATGCCAAGTCCATAATTTTCCTGATCCTTTTTCCTCCATGCAAGTACTTTTCCATGAATCAAAGGGCATCTGAGAAGCAGCTTACAAATTATAAAGTCAGTAGAAAGTATAAACTGAGTACATCAAATCAAAACTTGAATATAGGAGAGGTATTTTATTATTATTTCAATTTTGGTTGCTTTCTCTTGGTTTTGTACCTCAGCAAAGTAATAACAGCAGCTCAGCATGGCCTTTAGAGCTACACAGAGGTTCACAAATAGACCCATTTACTGTTATTTCATTACAAGATCTTTTGTGAGTACACTTAGCTTGGAATTCATTGTGGCATTTACCTCTGTATGTGCATCTAGACACAGGAATACCAAAACACCAAAAGGACTGGAGCTGCTGGCCAGGCTTAATAAAGGGGAGAAGTAGGATGAAGTCTATGGCTTGATAAAGACCATGAATGTAAAAATGCAGCTTTTTGTAAACCATATTCTACGATTCTCAACTTCTGGGCTCAGTAGAATGTTACGATGACTACCTGACCTAAATCATATCCACAGCTGGTATATTTTGTGTCAGACTGTGGAAAGTAAGGGACCAATGTTTGAGCTTTCATAGCAGATGGAGGCTAAAAGAGTGCAGAGCCATTCAAGAAGGAAGACAGCTGGAAGGGTGCCTGAGAACAGGGATGCAAAGAGAGATGAACACCAGTGATCACAAAGAAAACTAGGAAAGAAAGGACGGGTGGGAGACATCTCAGAGGATTGGGTTGAGTACAGATAAGTTGACGGAAAATGATGGCACTGAGGAAAGAACAGGAGAGAGAATGGCAATACAATGGAGAAAGGGACAGGGAGCAGTGAAGACAAGACTATGTGTACTATGTGTAGCTCTGCTGAAGGAACGGGAAAGTGGAATTTCTGTTCAGCAGTGGTGCACATTTTTGTCTGCTCCCTTAAAGTTGAATTTTGAATAGGAAATCAGTAGTTAGACTCTATATTCAACTCACAAAAATAGTAAGTGGTAAGCAATTTTGGGGGGCTTTAGGCTTTTAGGTGCTTCTTGTGTACTTGTCTGAAGCAGCCCAGCTTCTGCAGGGGTGCTGGTGGGTTTTGCCTGCAGACACAGAACACATTGTTTCCTATGCCTATATTTACACTACAGAAACAAATACTGTTACAAATAGAGATACCTAAACATGCCTTAAGTTACTTGTCAGTAGCCATGTACCAGTATCGCAGTCAACATTCATGCAAATTAATCAAACTTTCCAGGAAATATGGAAAAATGCATTTTTTAGTTTGCAGATATGAGAAAGTTTCTTTGAAATGAAAAAAGGCAGCATTTGTGGTTGGTGTATGTCCTTATTCACCAAGCCAAATGTATAAAAAACAGATCATCATTCTCAGTCTGAGAGCAAGATTTAAGGTCCTAGCATGGATGTGCTTGAAATCAGGTTCAGCAGGAGGTTTGAAACCACAGTACTCTGATTTCAAAATTCTAGGAAGCAGAGATGATGGGTTCAGCTTCTTAGCTATCTAATACAAAAATAATACAAAATAAGCGCGTTGTTGCAAGTTTCAAATTTGAGTATCTGTGGATGTTGATACCCTAAAATTTCAAGATTAAAACTGCATACAGCATGTTACTTGTAAGGGACTCTGAGAAAACATCAGCAAAGTCTTGGATTAATAAATAGTTCAATTAAGATCAACAATAAAAACAGAACATTTTTAGAAACAGTATTACAGTCTGTTGATTCTGGTCAGAAAACACAGCATTAGAGTCATCACATCCCCCAGCTGGATTTCTGGGGCTATTATCAAGGCAAAGGATAGGAGAGAATTTGAAACTCCGTAGCACCAAATCTGTTCCTGCTTTTAGCTGAGGCAAGGTGCTGCTAACCAGTTTATCATGGGATCTTGACATGAAGCAGGAAACAAAATGTTCTGAACTAATTGTTACAGCCCTGAAGCAGAAATTCAGATTTTTCCCTCCACCAGTGTAATATCTTTCACAAGCTGGTGAACTTGGAACAAAAAGAATGTGAGTTTATGGGGTATAGGGCCATGATTTTATAAAAGAACTCTTTATTTCCATGTAACCCCAGCTGTGCAGAAAAGTGCTGATTACATGGTAGTATTTAAGTTTAGTAAGAAATTTCTTGCCTGAAATCAATTTTAATACCAAGTGGAATGCCTAATATACCCTGGTTTAAACCTTTTACTTTTAAGCAATCTGTTTTTCAGTTGAACAATGTCTAAAATTAAAAGAGTACTTTCTTTTATTGTTAACATTTATAAGTGAATTTGAGATCCTCTGCTCAAAGGATATGACATATTTTCACCCCAATGCCTTCCTTCTGTATGTATTAAAAATAAAAAATAAAATCTAGTCACACATATCAGCTAATTGATTCTTGTGAAGGTCCTAATTCATCATCACATTTTTGATGAACTTTTAAGTGTTTTGCTGACTTAAGCCAAGGTTCAAGAGGTTTATAACTGAATCCCAGGTTTAATCCTAATTAAATTTCTTTGGCTTTTTTATGTGCACAGATTTCATGACTGATACAACACAAAACTGTGACTGAGAGTGGAAGCTGTTTTGGTTGTATACCCACTAGTCAAGGAATTGTAAACTTTTCCTTCATAAAAATAACTGTGCCATCTCAGAGGTCTTTTCCTCCTTCATGACATGTAAAGAAATATGGTATTTTTGACAGCTACTTTGAAATAATGTGGGGTTCTTTCCCATCCTATTTTTTCATATTCACCTGCCTTTTTTGGGTTTTTAAAAATATTTTTTAAAATATATTTTTTATATAAGAGTAATGTTAAATGAAGATACACACTTTTAATTCTTCACTGTATTAAAAACCTCATGACTTACTTTTGTAATGTGTTTCATCTCTTTTAGATATTGTGCAATGGACCGGGAACATGTGTTCCTGTCTGTTTATCTGCTTTTCTTCTTGGCCTCCTACGAATAAAGAGAACAACCATTGTGTATGTAGAGAGCATCTGCCGTGTGGAAACTTTATCCTTGTCTGGAAAGATTCTTTACTACTTTTCAGATTATTTCATTGTTCAGTGGCCTGATCTAAAGAAAAAATATCCCAAGTCAGTATATCTTGGTCGAATAGTGTAACAACAGAAGACAAGCTAAACTTTACCTGAAAGAGACTCTACAAGCTCCTCATGTGCATTCCTGTAGTAATTTATTTTCAAGAATTCCTGTTAAGAAATTAGGCTGGTATTTAAAAATAAGACAATAAAGATTTCTCTACATTTAAGTAAAATTTTTGTGTGTTTGTATTTATTGCTGTCATGTAGGTCAATATTTTGTAGGTTATGTAGATTATTTGCCAATAACCCATAGTGGCTCTAAGTCTATGATGTCTCTGTTTTCATCTAGTTTTCCTGCTATGTGATTGGTAATTTTTGTATACAAATAAATATGGGAATTTTTCTGCATGTAACATTTCCTGAAAGGAAACTTTGTGTCATTTTTGAAATTGTAAGCAACTAAGTCTTTTTCTAGCACAACAGACTTTATTTCCTCTATGCTAGCAGTGAAGTCCCTTGTGAATCCTTAGAGTATAAAGGAAACAGTTATATTAAGTTGGCTTCATGACAGTTTGTACTTTATAGTCTTCCAAAACCCCCAGAGCATTAAACCAGTATCATTTTTCCTCTGGTCTTGTCAAGGCTGTCCTTATAATCTGTTGTGCACCTTTTGAAAATCATTGCTCACTTCTTAAGAGAAATAAAAAGGTGACAAGTGTCATGCTACAGGCACAATACTTACCCGTAAGAAGACTTTCTTCGAAGCTTATGTGCAAAAAGCCTCACTGAATCTACATCAAACAGAGCAAAACTGTCAGTTAGGGTTCAAACTCTGAAATAGAGAAAAAAATACCAGTAATAAGGGAAGGAACAGAATTTCCCTCTTTTCCTGATACAGTGAATTTGACTTCCAGTGTTTCCTATTTTCTCATTTTAATCACCTTACTTTCAACAGTACAATATACACTAAAGACTTTGCCATGAAAAATGGTATCCCGTACACTTTTTACAACAACTTTTAAAAGGTATTTTGTTGGCACTAAGTGTGTGAAAGCATACTCAGCATTTCACATTCATCTGGCAAAATGTAATTCTACAGCTATCCCACCTATAAAGCAACATAAACACATCTGTCTGTACACACACAGAGCTATGCGGCTGGCTACAGAAACCTAAACAAAGGAAAAAGCTCAAAGAGGAGTAGAAACGCCCTCCAGAGTGCACAGCCTGACTGGGGAAGCCGAGAGCAGCTCCTCCTGCCGCAGGAGGAGACTCTGGGAAGGCTTTTCCTCAGCGTCAGATGTCAAAACATTGCAGCAGCTATTCCGGGAGGGAATGGGGGCTGGAATTTAGCTCAACAGGAACAATGGATCCTGCTGTTAGGAAACGAGGGTCCAGAGGAAAAGGCTGCTTCGTGCAGAAAACCATCAGAAATCATCAGAAAACAGAGTGCAGAAAATGCTGCCATNAATCCGAGAGCAGCTCCTGACGCTTCCGCAGGAGGAGACTCTGGGAAGGCTTTTCCTCAGCGTCAGATGTCAAAACATTGCAGCAGCTATTCCGGGAGGGAATGGGGGCTGGAATTTAGCTCAACAGGAACAATGGATCCTGCTGTTCGGAAACGAGGGTCCAGAGGAAAAGGCTGCTTCGTGCAGAAAACCATCAGAAATCATCAGAAAACAGAGTGCAGAAAATGCTGCCATTGTGCAGTATCGTGCTACTGTCACGATATTGCAGGGCCCTGTGGGGAAGCCAGCTGTTACAACCTGTCCAACAGGCTTAATAGTCCTCAGCATAAGTGGAGTGCCTTGATGTGGTCACATGTGAGAACAGGGAGTTTTTGTGGGTTTTAACCAAGATTACGTCTGAAATTAAAGAGCAGTGTATAGGTTAAGGCTATGTGAGAAGGACTTTTTGCAGCACAGACTGAGGTCCTTGAAAATGACTTGGTTGAAGTAAATCTGATGTGTCCAAGGGCTTTTTCCCTTGAACCAGAGTTGAGGACTATCATGGCTTTCTGCACAGTTGCAGAGAGTTTGATAAGCTGGAGATGCACCGGACTCTGTTATGGCTAATGGTAGTTTATTTTAGATCAGTGCTTTCTCTCCTGAATTTTGCTTTGTGTTTTGCGAGGTAACTAGAGGAGAGGGGAAGAGGACAGAGGCAGCCTCTTCCTCTGCTCTGGGTAAGGGGCAAGAGCACAGGATCAGCGTGCTGGGGTTTAGAGCAGCCTGGGAAGAGCAAGGCGATGAATTCGTGCAGCCCCAGCCGGAGCCCGAGCCCCAGCCCGAGCCCCAGCCCCAGCCCGAGCCCCAGGCCGAGCCGCCCCG
>VYXF01001329.1:1780714-1794090 GCA_013397295.1 Polioptila caerulea
CGGGCCCCGCCGCCGCTCTGCGCCCGGCCTCGGCCTGCCCGGGGCCTGTGCCTCGCTCCCTCAGGGCCCTGCCCAGGCCAGGATTTGGGGTTTTGCTGTGCTTCCCAACTGCGGGTTCATAAACTTGGTGAGTCTGCCTTTGAACACTGTGGAGTTCCAGGAATTTTCTTTCACCTGTCACCTGCATGGCAATGACTGCTGCTAAAAGAAAGAACTTGCCTGTTCAGACTTGTAACCTCCCATGTAAACACTCTGAAGGTAACAGTAGATTTCTTCACAAGAGGCTGTCCTGAAAAACTGAGTTGCTCCAGGCCATCTGATGTGGAGGAGTCTCATTTTCAAGGATTTGGAAAGACTTTTCCCACTTTTCTTCACTGCCAGCCTTCTGGGGGAGCAAAGTCAAGAGTATCTCAGCCTATGTTCTCCCAACAGCATGTTCTTCACTCTGGGAAACACAGGTTAAAATAGCACAAATATAAAGTGGTTTTCATTGACAGGCAGATTGTTGGCTGTGAGGGTGTGGGATGGTACCCATTCTCTGGGACTGCTATTTTCCTTAGTGGCTCAAGTGCCTACTTGAGTTAAGGGCATTTACTTTGCAGAAGTTTTTAATTAGTTCTAGGTAGTGAACATTTGGATTAGAAATGACCCAGAAGTCTCTAGAGTTGAAGCAGGTAGAACTGAAATGGGAAGATCACAGCCTAGCAGACCAAAGCCTTCAACAAAACACTGCATCACAGTCAGAGGATATAGTTCAGAGAAAAAACACTTCTGGCTCAAATTCTCTTAAAGGAAGTTTTGTTATCAACCAGAGTGACTTTTCCTTGAGAAGATTATCTCAAATAACTGCTAGTTCTCTCCAAAAGCACAGTGGAGCTGCAGTAAACTAGCATTTTGTTATTGAGAAGCTCTTTCTTATCTTTTGTTTTTAGAAGGTTGGTACAACCAAACAGTCTATTGTTCTAGGGGAAAACTGCATTCTTCCTCTCCCAGCATAGAACAGAAAACAGCCCTCCCAGGGTCTAGCTGAAGACTTAAAGGTTGCTGACTGGATTCCTTAAGTTTAGATTCTTGGGGTTTGCTAGGTCTCATTTTTTCTCTTAAATATTAATTAATCTTATGGCAAACCACATTTGCATTACATACAAGGAATGTTTGATGTGAAATACATTATCTCTTTTTTCTCTATTTCCTAAAGAGGAAATCATAATATCTTATAGATTTGAAGCAAAATGAGGAAGAAATATATTCTTAAAGAAAACAAATATGACTTTATGGAAATATCATCATCAAAATTGGCAAAGATTTTCAAAGAGAACAGAAGGCATCCAGATGGAAGCCAAATTCTAAATTAATTTTATTTATCTGATTGTTTTCTCTACATATACATTAGCTGGTAAATATTAAATATTCAGAGTTGCATCTCTTTTGACCTGGTTGTCTCCTACTGGAGAGTATATAATGTACTTCTAAGGTTAATTTTATTTTTAGAAAGGAGGAAGGGAAGGTAAAAGAGAAGCACCAGTTAGAATGTAATAAAATAAATATGTAAGAAAAAGGTAGACTTGCTAAAAACACCTTGAGAGATTATTTCCATGTTATGCCAGAAGAAAGCTAAACAGACAGATCTACTTTCAGCCAATGATTCACATTTTTACAACTCAGCCATGACCATTCCAATAAAGTTATGCTGTTCTATTATATTTTGCCAGACATTAAGGATTTCTGGGAACAGTAGTCATAGTCTCAAAAACAACTTCTGAAGCTGTACTCACACAATTTTCAGACACCTGTTTTTCCATGCAAAAATACCCTGTTATAACATAGGACAGTTAATGCCTTGAAAACAAAGACTGCTGCATACAAATACTGCCTAGATAATTTTAAACATACAAATGCAGTCATGTTTGTAAAACAAAAAGATCCTCTTAAATCTGTGCAAGGGGTCCCAGAACATATCCAGACCCAAAGTGACCACCTTTTTCATCCTCATTTTCACCTCCAAAGGAGCTTATCAGTGTGCCTTAGCCAATGAGCAATCACAGACTGCATCCAAGCAGCTCCCAGTTTCCCTGGGACAGGAGAGAAAGTAGGATGCCATAGGTTTTGTAGCTCAGAGAGAGCTGGAGAGCAGCACTTGAACAGAAACCTTTACTTTGTTTAGTGCCAAGTGGCACCATCCAATTGGAGATACTTTTGCCCCACACTTCAGGTGAAAAGCACAAAAGACTCACTGTCACCATTTCTCTCTAGCAACTGTGTCTCTTACATGTTCTAAATGGAAATAAAGGGTTCTAACACACCCTTGGTAGATGTCTCCATGGCTGTTCAAACACATTGGAACCCAGTGCTTGTGTCTCCCTTCAAATGCTGATCTGAGAAGAGCTTTAGTTCTCCAAAGGAACCTCCGCTCTCTCAACGGGAGGCGCTGGGAATGAACGTAAGTATACAAGGGCTGTGGCCATGGCAATCCCACCTTGTTTCTGGTAGCTGGTGCACTTAGTAAAAGCCTGATGCAGACAACTACTAGGTCATACATGTCATAAATGTTGGAGCTTTAAAAAGTCACTTTAAAAAAATTTATTTATTACTTAACTGTGCAGTTCAGAAACACATTTTTATCTAACACTGGCTTTTTAAAGTCTATGGCAGGCTTAAGCAGTGAAATTCTCTTAATAAATATTTTCTTCAACAGATTGTAATACCTCCTTTAACCTTGTACAGGTAAGGGGAGATTGCATTCACATTGTCCCTGAGTGCATTTCACACAATAGCTTGGACACAGGTAGAGTCCTGTGTACCAGTCAAGCAAGGAACATCAACGACCATGGTACATAAGAGCTTTGATCCTGGGGTGTGTATCAGACTTAGCAGCACTAGGAGTCGACCATACAACCCTAATCTATATTCCCAGGCTGACTTCAGAAAATTAGTTCATGTAGGTAATGATGAGCTTGTTGTTGACTTTAGGACAAACGTTCCCTAGGACATTAGTTTTTATTTCAGCAAAAATAATCTTCTCTAATTTGTTGGTGAATGAAGGCCAGCTTACATGCTATGATTATTTAACTGAAGCTTATGTAACTAGCCATAGAGTAATGTGGTGGGAGGATGGTGTCTGTATAGTGGGACAGAAAACCAAGGAAAGCAGAGCACTGGCAGCAGTGTGGGAGGGGTTGAGGGAGCTGCCTGGCTCTCAGAACTCTGATAGGCCTCTCCTTTGGCTGACCACGTGCTGTGCCATCAAACTCCTGCTTGTTCCAGGATCTGGGTGAGGATCTAGGAAAGTAGGCATTGAGCCCTCGGGCTGCTCACAGCACAAACTGAGCCCTAGACCTTTCTGAAACTTGAATTTGACTTTTTCCAAAGACCTGATTGCATAACGGTAGTCTCATGACCAGTAGTGTTGGAATCAATAGGAAGCACTCAGAGGCAGAGGTCATCTTGCATAAGCTGCTTGGTAAGAACCAGAATTTTGTACAAGAATTCAAGAAAGCCAGTAGCTCTCACAGTAACAGCTTTGGACATTTTCCCTCTCATTGCTGTTTCATGCTGTAGTGGCAGTGGAGAAGGAAATGAAAGTGGCATATGATATATGAAGATGGACCTTTGCTGACATACTTATTTAAACTCAGGTCACTATTCTGCAGAGTGTAAAACTTTCCATTTAGTATTTCTTGTATCTATTTTACTCCCTTGCCCAAAATTTTTTAACATGTTTTATAATCCAGTTCATTAACTAGTCAGATATAAATACATATGTAACAGAAATATGCAATCTCACATTCAGCTGTGCCAAGGATAGGCATTAACCACGCATGCATCTATAAAAAGATGCATTTGTTGATTGATAATATGAGTTTTACACATACCTTGTGTTATCCTTGCATGTACCTGAGGAACAAAGTGAAACAAGATGTTTGATGTGTTTGTTATTCTTTAACAAGAGACAGAGTAGGGGTAATAATATTTAACAGACAAAAATGGGGGATATGAGGGTCTCTCTGAGGATATTAATGTTTAAAAAAACTTATAACACTTTCCCAAGATATTATGCATCTTAAACAAGTGTATTGTAATTTGATGAATTAATGAACAGTAACACAAACATTAGATTAGTCCAGTGTTTCACACAGAATGTTTCATTTGCAGTTCAGAGTGCCTTTTTTCTTTTTTTTTTTTTTTGAGGGAGTGTGGATTGTTTTAATGCAAAAATCAGGTATTGATATCTATGCAGTGGGATGACCTGGACTGTACTGGGTTTAGGCAACTGCTCAAAGGGATTTTGTATTAACTTCAGAGGAAGAGAAAGAGAATATTCTTAGATGGATTAAATTGTCCTTGTCCTATGCAGCCAATAATTTTTAAAGGAGTCCATTAGAAAGTTATAGTATTTTTTTAAAATATTTTAACTTAAGAAGTATTTTAGATCCTACAGTGAAGTTGCTGTGCATAATCCTACCCCTTCTATGCATCAGTGAACAGTAGGTTCTTAAAATCAAAAAAGCCCTCTCCTTGGTTTAAGAAAGAGTGGATATTTGTAATGCTATATCAACAGTCAGATCTGCTCAGTTAGCATTACGGTAAATTCTACTTGCAGCTGCCAGTAGCTTGGCAATTAGAGTTTCCTGCTTTATTGTTAAACACTGCAATTGAACTCTGCTGCTTTTCATTTGTGATCCAGCTTGGGATGTCAGCTGACACTGAAATGAATGTCCTAACCTCCAATTCAGTGGCTTAAAGGATATCTCCCCAACATTCACTGCCAAGATGAAATCCAGAAATTATTATTCAGCAGCAGTAAACAGGGCCTGTTTTTGCAGGCACCCATTTGTAAAAAAGCAAGCATGACAGCTGGGAATTACAGTTAAATGTGCTTTTTATATCCGCACTGAAAAGCAGAATATATAAAGCTGTGTTTGTAAAGAAGCACTTAAGTGGTATCTTAGCAGCTCTGCATTAATACTTGTAATAATTCCTTTAAAAAGTAACTTCATAACAAGGTACACTAAGATTTTTTCAGTGGACTTAGATACAAAATAAATAGTTTGAAAATTATTAGTGGAAGGATGTCCACTCTTCTGTCACTTCCAGATAGAAGATGACCACTGAAAAGCAAAAGGTAATTCAGAGCACATCTCAATTCTAAACATATTTTTCATTAAACTCCAGACTAGAGATAATTCATGAAAATCATCATCTATATTTTTCTGTGAATAATGCTGAGGGTAGAATAGGAAGGCTGAGGAAATACAGAGAGCTGCTTCCATGTTAAGTATTGCTTTGGAAAGGCTGAGAGGTAATTCTGAGAGGAAAGCAATTATTACTGCTGCCTTGCTCCCCTAACACACCTCCCATCCCCAACAAGTTCTTTCAGGTTTATTGAAGAATCAGAATCTATGATAAAGCAATTAAGGTTTTGTGCTGGCTAGACTGAATTTAAATAGTTCAGCACTGTGCTGTGATGTGATTAGCATTTCTACATGCTCCTCTGCCAAGCTTTTCCTCTGAAGAAAGTTTATTATAGACCACAGACATAACTTTATTTTGGATATGTTTATTTGCAGCTTTAGCCCCCATGAGCAGAATTTTCTTTTGTGTTTACAAGTAAACTTTACCAGTACTTTCTACTCCATCCCACAGCCCCTTATGGAGATGGGTCCACGCAAGTGGGAACTGCAGATACAGAACTGCACCATCCCAGTTCTGCATTTACTACTGAGCAAGCACACCTAGCACGCACTAAGTACATCATATTGATATCACTGAGTTTCAAAAAATAGGTATTGGTTGCACTAAACTTGAGCAAATAATTATTTTAAATATTAAATCTTTGTTTCAGTTTGGGAGGAACAAAAAAAAAAAGCAAAAAAAAAAGAAAAAGAAGGGAAAAACCCTACTTTTCCACAGCACAAAAAAACCCCCAAAGCCAAAATAAACAAGCAAAAAAAACCCAAACCATCAAAAAAACCCCACACTCAACATCTCCTGGAAATTCTGAAGTCTTGTGGGATGCAATGCGAGCGTAAAATAGACAAGATTAATGATCTGGGATAAAGTGGCTAAAAACCTCAGCATTCTGTGTTCTAGCATAGTCTCAGTTATCTGAGCATCAGCTATTCCTAATTCCCTTCTCTCCCCCAAGTCTGAATCACATCCTCTGACATGTGCTGAAGTACATTAACAGTGACATGGATTATTTGAAACCTCTCTTATTCAAACAGATTTGGGATCCAAACCATTGTAATAGCTGAGTTTCCATGCCATGGTAGCCAGCCTCTGGCTAAATGCCACTGTATCTCAGCCAGTCACTCATGTGCAACACTCAGCACTCTTTGCTCCATTGCACCAGTCCAGGCCCAAATAACCCTCTAAAGCACTCTGATGATCACTTGCTATGTATTGGTTTGCTCTTGAAATTATCTTAACTTCTAAGTAGAACTTTATCATGAGATATAATGAACTAAAGTTAACAGGCAAAAACCAGCACATTTTCTCGAGCGTGTGAGAATACCTTGTCAAAGGTGGAAAATAATTCTGACAAGGAATTAATCTCATTTAGAAAATACTGCCTGGATAGTTAAAATTGGAAGAAGTCGTGGAATTAGGCAGCAAGGAGAAGGGTTTTATTCTTTTTTTTCTATATTAACATTTTGATTATTAACACTAGATTAAGATTATTATTACTGGATAATTAACCAACATTTAAAAATATCAGCACTGCTCAACTATAGTCTTGTTCCAATAAGTGAGCATGAAGACTTTAACCATCAAATAACTGATCTGTTCACAAGCCAATTGTCATTATTTTGTATTTGGCATCCAAATTAATAAATTTAAATAATGCAACATGAACTGGCATGAAAGAAGTTACCAGGTACTATCTTGAATCAATCCTCTTGTGAGGTTATTATTGGGAAACACAAGGGAGAATGAAGAAAAAAATTGGTGTTAACACACTAGGCCTTGAAAGACGTGAATTTGTTCAGACCTATTAAGAGCTGCACTAAAATAAAAGCAAGGAGAACGTGCCCAAGTGGCATAAAAATCAAGTTTGGAGGTTCAGGAAGCGAGATAAAATATTGAAATTAATCTCAGATCATGCTGAGCAGACTTCAGCCAAATAGTAAATGTAATAACTTCTTCTGCATCCTGGAGAGACAGAAATTACTTCTTTAAAATATATATGTGAAAATCTATATTTCATATGTATATATGGAAAGTTAAAGTGATAGCTAGAAGCCAATAATTACAGAAGCACAAAACACCACAAAGTTACAGTTTCTCCCTTTCTCTGATTCCCTCATACAGTCATCCCCTCCAAAGCAGTATGAGCACATGACCCATGAAGCTTCATAGAAAAATAAGGGATGTTTCAGGCTTCCAAGTCATTCGGCATTAGAATTAACCTGTTATATCATTAACTTTGACATCCATTCAGAGTGGAACATGTCCTTAATATTCAGTGTTTATAATTTTGAGGAGCAGCCCCTTCTCATCAGTGCAGAGGTGCCCGTGGCTCGGGGCGCTCCCTCGGCTCCCGGAGCAGCAGTTCCCGGGAAGCTGCCAACAGCAGCAACTCATGTGAAGACCACTTGGCCTTTCCCTCTGTCATCCCAGAATTGCAGTTCAAACTCAGCTGTGGCAGTAGATGTGTGTGTGCTCATCCTCTGGGGCTCACTCCTCTGCTGTGGGGAAGAGAAACTCTGGTGTGTGCTGCTTGGTTGGTCCCAGCCTTGGCTCATCCAGTGCTACCAGTGAACTTCAGGAGCATCAGTGTGACTGATGGGAAGTTTTAGGAAGAGCCATCAGAAGCAAAATAGTTAAGAAGGAAAAGGCCACCCTCTTAAGAGTTCCAGTGTTTACAAATGGCATAAAGATACAGAGCCAATTTATTTTCCTACCAAAGTCAGCCTTAAATTGAGATATGAGAGCTGAGTTGGTTTTTTTCTGCACACACACAAAATAGAACAAAGAAGAAAAACATACAAAGTCTTGTCTTCCTCACAAGGAGCAGTTCTGGTAGCACATGCTGTCCCTGCAGGCATTTCCTTTTGTTGTAGGTAAATATCACTGTGAATAAAACAGGTTAACACGGAGTCAAACACCTCGGCACCTGCATGCTGGTGACACGGTCTGGCTGCAAGTCAGTTTAGGTCCCACTGATGGAGAAGTGAAGCCATCAAATGAGAGGGAGAAAGGGTACTCTGACCTACCTGCTGCAAGCCAACAGACTGCTGTTCCCATGCTTGAGGAACAGAATTGTAAAATGTCGGGCATCTTGATTGCACAGCAAAAAATCTGGAGTTCTTTGTTGCCTTCTGCTTGTGTACTGGTGTTAGCAAGTTGAAAATCAACACCAGCAGCAGGCAGCAAGGGGCATGTGACAACCCAGGACCCCCAGCAGTAATCAGGTTGCACGTAAATTATATTTTATTTTTCTTTTTCCTATATTACCATGGAATGGACTTCAGCATTCAACTAATCAGTGGGCCTATAGCTCAAGAAAAGAATGCAGCTATCACATTTTAAGAGGTGGTCATGAGCCTAAAATAAAAAAAATAATTAAAAAAGCAGAAAAGTCTACCTTAAGCTTTTTTATGATCAGCTAGCACAAGCAGGTAACAAACCCCCTCCTATTCTCACGAAAGCATGGAGGAGTGTTAGAATCAATGAAAAAGTGATGGATTAAGAAGCAAACATTTAGATATTTTAACAAACTTAATATATTGGTTTTGTTTAAATAGAGCCTAATCTCTAAAAATAGATAAGTTTCCCTTCAGCAAGTTATTTTACCATAAACATGTGTAACATTTATGTCCTTAAAAATTAGTCACAAAGGGGACTCTTCCCCAAAGCTAAGACCTGGGCTCCTGTTGCGATGCATATTTTAGTTCTTTTTACTGAGTTTTGTAAGCTTTGTGTTCTGGTTTTCCCCCCCCCCTTTGTACCCTGGAAATCCCCTACTCCTGCCTCCAGTATCTGTCTATCACCCTAGCCCTATCCCTCTGTGTCCCCTTATATGGGCATTCCCCTCCCATGTTCTAGTCCCTTCTGTGTCAATCCTGCCCTAGAACCAATTGTATTGTTTCATGNCCAGAACTGATGCTTAAGTTCCCTTCTCAAAAGAGGGATTTCAACAACACGCTTTCAGAAAAAGTCTGTGTTTAAATTTCTTTTTTTTTTTTCCCTACTTCAGTATTTTAGGTTTGGTCCTATGTGATTCTCGGAGCATTTTGGCATCATATGCATCTCAGAAAACATCTCCATATAAGGGAATTTACTCAAGCAATGTAGGGAAAACACAGAACACAGATACCAGATAATAATTCCATCAAGGCTGAATTTGGCCCCATGATTCAGTTTGTGGTATTTGAAAGAAGTCTCTGTACTTAGTTTTTCCAGATGTTGATTTTAAGACACTTTCAAGCTACTTTTAGGTAGAATTAATGACTGTTGAGAAAATGCTGTCTTCTGTAGTCTGGTACAGAGGAAAGAGGAGTGGGCTATGAACACCTCTTAGTGCCTGTAATTGTTCTACAAGGCAAGAGGATCTCTCATGGGATGAGAATGGTCTGGTAAAGTAGTTGAGAGGCAATACAGCATGCATACAGCACACCAGGTTTGACCAAAGTACCAAGGGCAGTGCTGCATACCCCCAGAATGTTGCCAAGTAGCAGTATGAGCACAGCAAGGTTTTTAAGGAGATACTTGAGGTAACATATGAATAAACATTATACCAGCTTAGCTAGGACATGCATTGTTTGGAAAAGGAGCCCTAATAAATGAAAAATTAGGAACAGTTTTGGGTAGTACTAAGGCTGTTCTGTCAAATTCTTTCTTTGCAGTTTCATTGCTACTACTACTGTTTGGTCTTGACCATCAGTAAGATTCAAGTCTTACTGGAGTCACAAGTTGTATTTATCGTGCAGCAATTTTAATAACTTTAGTCACATAAGTTAATTAGGCTAAAACATTACTGAGTGTTAGTGTCACTACCACCCCGGGACAGGCTATTTCACAACATTGTGAGTAGTTAACACACTGACATGGCAGCCTGAGAAAAACTCCCCCAAATTCAAGAGAATTGCAGAAGGGCTTAGTTAGCTCCTTGCCTCAGCTGAGGCACATCAAAGGGGAAGCGAGCAGCCCAGCCTTTCTTTGGCCTCACCAGGTCAGCTCACTCACTCACTGGTATTTTTTCCTTAATCCTTGGGGGACACCACAGTTGTAAGTCAGAAATTCTTGAGCGTCCTTCCCTTTCCTGAAGCACCAGGCTACTGGCCAGTGCTGTCTTTAGCCAGCCTCCCCCAGTTACCTGCAGGCCAGCTGACAGCCGCACAGTGCTGGACCCCTCCTCCCCACAGCCACCTCCTGCTTTGATTCTCCCTGCACTCCTGCACTTCCAAGCTCTGTAGCTCCCACCTCCCACCCAGGAGCCTCCTCCTCCGCTCCAGGCAAAAAGCACACCCATGAGCACAAACACACTCACGGTAGTGAATTTCTTCATCTGCTTCCACCCAGCCCCGTGGCTGGTACCACTGTTCTCCCCAGTTCAGAACCCTATTCCCCTCCCTCAGTCCAGCCACACCACCCAGCAGCACATTCCTCCTTCCCTTATGGATCACCCTTTGGCAAATTATCTTCCTGTACACAGTTTAGCTCCCACAAACGATCTCCCTTTATCCTCCAGGGAAATCATCCCACTCCTCAGCTGAGCCAGCTGATTAAACCAAGGCCCTTTATCAGGATCAGGTGGGTAGGAAGGAGACAATGCTCCACCTCAGAGATGGCTGGGCTCACCTCTACTGTTAGGATTCACCAGTCACCCCCTTGCACATCTTCAGTCATTGAGCAGAAAACAGAAATCAAATGTGTTTTACAAGTTTGATTGAGCCATGTTAATTCTATAGATTATGGCGGAATTACCAGGATAATTTAAACTCAGAGAGTTTAACAGGACTACACATATGCTTATAATAATTCATGTGCAAGAATATTTGTAAGATTATGGTCCATGTTTCCAAGAAAACAGACTTAGTCTTTTCAGAGCTCCTTTTCTCTAGTTTCCAACTGAAGTCATCAGCGTGTGTTTATGATATTACGTGTGGTGGCTGAAGAAGTTATTACAATCTCACAAAGAGGATTATGATTTCAGGTGGGGGATAATTCTTCTACAAATCCTCTTTCCATACAAACAGCCTCGGTAATAAGAAATGTGGAAAAATAGGGCAAAGATAAGAGATTTACCCATAATGAGCCAGATTGCCCAGTATGCTCTAGCTGCTTTGTAGTGCACTGACGGGCTTAAATTTGCTTTGTGTTGTCAGAGTGATGCAAAACAGAATGTGTTTTTGACTACAATATTTTTTGTACAACCTCTTCCCCCATTCTATGAGCATATTCATAATATGGCAGCAATATGGAATAATATGGCATAAAGGGCAGCAATCACCCTAAAAGATTGCTAATTTTCTAATCAGATGTTCAGTGTCAACACAAAACCAACAAATGGTATTTGAGTCCTGCTCAGATGAGGTAAAACCCCCACAAACTACAGGACTTATTTGAGGATAATTTAAACCTAATTGTACAGTAAGAAAATGGTATATTTTTGTATGCTACTAATCAAGACCACTTTATTCCAAAATTGATGAAACATATAATTTATGAAGCTGAGAAAATCATACCAACTGTAAATGTCTCAAACTTCTCAAGCCGCTGTGTATTGCAGCAAAAATGAAGGAGAGCATTAACAGTGTCCTGATCCAACATCACTTAAGTCAATGGAAACTTTTCCAAGGATTTTGGAGGATGTTGAATCTAGCCCTAAATCACATGTTCTCTGAGGTCATAAAAGATGAGTTTATCCCAACATGAATGCCTAAAAACTAATGAACTTTCATTATGTTTATGTGAACTGCCATTTCCCTCACCCCATTCTTCAGTTTCCTGCTTCTCTTGCACTGTTTCCTTTTCCCAATGGGTTCTTTAGGCAGTTCTGCTTCCTTTAATTAGGAACAGCCCTGGCTGTTTTCCTTAGAGGCAGTGCCATGGAGAAGCGGTTTGAGCTGAGCTGATCCACAGCACCACAGTACCAACCAACCTCCGGGCTGCCCTGCGAGCTCCTCAGGACTGTTACAGCCCCACCACAAGTCTTTTGAGAGAGCCCCGTTGGTTTCAGCCCGAGTTAAAACCACTTAGTCCTGATATTTTGCTACGAAATCGAAGCACAGACCTGTTCTCTCTGCGAGATACCAAGTAGGTGGCTAAGTGGGCCACAGTTCCAGCAGCCAGCCTTATAGCCTGCTGTGCCTTATACAACTAGTCCTACCAGGGGATCATCAGGGATTTTTATTTTCAATCTGTTAAAATTTAACCGCATTTGAAAGGTTACTTTGCATGCCTGGGGTTACTCTAACACTGAAGGAAACACACGGGTGTATTTTCGGGTCAGGACTTCACTAAATGGACCAAGTGTTCACTGTGTACTCGCTTTCCAGAGTGGCTTCAGTGCCGAAGCCAGCCGCGGTCCACAGCTGGCTCCCAGGAACGAGCGCTCCCTGCGCTGGATCCGGTGTAATCCCACTGGTATGCCCAGCACGCAAACCTCGTGTGCGCCCTGTGCTTTCCACAGAGGGACGGGACTCCCACGGCTCCCCAGCGGCCACTAACACAGCGCAGCGCTGTCCTTTAGTGCCTTTACACCGCCGGGAAGGGGGCGACCCGCACCCAACTCCGGAGGCGCTGGCTCCCGCAGGATCCGTGCCCAGGAGCACATGGTGCAGAGAACTGTGAGATGGAGACGAGCAGGAGCCCTCCGTCCTGCTACACTTCAATCTCACTTCGACAACTTGCGCACGTCTTTTCTCCCTTCTTGCTCCGTCTCCCAGCGTTGTTACAAGTTTCGTGATACTCTGCAGCCTTTTACAGGAATTTCACAAGTAGCTCAGGCCACGGCACAGCGCGAGAGAGCGGTCTGCATGAGCGGCCGAGGGTTTCCCCAGCATCCAGCCCTGTCCGCGGCCGGTCCCACTCCGCCCGGGCTCCCCGAGCCCTCCTCTCCCGCACCGCCCGGCAAAGGCCCGAGGGCGAGCATCGCCCCGAACGCCGAGCCACCGCCGTCCTCCCGGCTTCCCTGTCCTCGGTGCCATAATCCCGGTGCGGCGGGGGCTTCCCACCGCGTGCGGCAGTTCGCTGAGAGGCGGGAGGGCCCCGTGAGCAGCCGGGCAGCGCCGGACCGCGGCCGAGACCGCGTCCCTCGCCGAGATCCCCCTCCCCTTCCCCGGGGCCGCCGCGGGCCGTAGCATTCCGGCGGCGGCCCTCAGTGCTCGCGGATTCCTTCCCGCTGACGTCCCCCCGCTCCGCTCCGCTCC
>VYXF01001329.1:1794731-1859827 GCA_013397295.1 Polioptila caerulea
CGCGGCGCGCACAAAGGCGGCGGCGGCAGCGGCGGGGCACCCGCGCCCCGGGGGGAGCCAGCCCCGCCAGCGCCGCAGCCCGCGGGGGCCGGGACAGCCCCGGAGCTCCGCTCGAAAGCGGCAGAAAAGGCAGCGCTGACAGCAGCCGGGCCCCGCGGCCGGAGCGGCGGGCGCCGGCTGTGCGCGGCTTTGCTGAGGTTTTTGTTTTACTCTTAGGAACAAAAGGTGTCTCGCGTTGTCCTGTTAGACTGGCTGCTACTTGCAGCGAACAATTACCTACTAAGAGGGAAAACCTTTGCAATAAAATTACACCGCTAAACAAGCGCGGATGAGTTGGTGCTCCGTGTCTTTATTCACAGGCTTGAAATCTAAACGCGGTCTTTAAGAACCGGTTGTTTCACACGCATGTCTGGTTTCAGGCTTCAGCACATCCCCAGATCCTGTTTTACTTGTAGCTTAGAGCAGGGAGAAAAGTAGTTACTTTAAACATTGTAATTTCTGCTTTGCAAAACAACATACTTTGGTTTTTTTTTCTTTATTGGCTTTCTCAGGATGGTTGTGGGTTCTGCTGCAAAGTTTGATGACATCATGTAACTAAATGTCTTCCAGAGTGGTTGCTTCCAGCATCTAAACTTAGTGATTTAACTACGCCATTACACACTGAAAAATCCCCCCAAAACAACCCAAACCTAAAAAAACGCTAAAACGTGTTATGTATTATTGCATGTAAATTGGGAAGAAAGCAGATGCTCTTCGACTTTAAAGATTATTGACAAAATGATGTAGGTTTAACAGTGATTCCTTAATGGGGACAATATGGGAAGAAGTTCTTTGTTCTTCCTTTCAGTTTCTTATTGCCATCAGCTTCCTTAGGGCCTCCTGAGGATCTGTTCCAAGCCTGTGCATTAGCAGAGGGTTTGAAACTGGTGTCTTTCACACCTCTATGCAAAGGGCCTTCTGCTTCATCTTGCTGAGTTTTGTTTTGCTCACATTCTCTGCCTTCAATGCAAATATTGCAGAGGGGTGGATGTTTTGGGGCAGCTCCAGTTTACTTGTTTTCTGCTGTGGTTTCTGCTGTGTTCTTTGAAAGTTTCAGTACAGCAGTGCCATAGAAAACAATTCAAGTGCACCAAAGAAGAATGAACTCATCTCCTTTCAAAAAAACCTCCAATGAACAACAAAAATTCCAGAAGAGATATAGCTTTGAGCTTTTAGAATGTTGTTCTCACTGTAAGAGATCAAATTTCAAAGCAATTGTGTTATATTATATTGTGTACCTCCAATCTAGTATCTTGCATAGGTTTGTGAGTTAGATGTGTGTCTGGACATCTGTATAATTCTAGAGGATCAGCAGATAGTGTCTCTGGAAAGATCAAAAATTCCTTTTCCCAGACTTTTCTGTCTCATGAAGAATTAGTTTCCAACTCTTGGAGTATCAGTTTTTGCTGCCAAATAGAATCAAACTTTCTAAAATGCTGGCCTTTGTGCAAACTATTGTGTTATGGATTTTTTAAATGTGCTGTTGGGGTAATGTTTGTAAGTAGTTGTAGAACCTCCCTTCTTGAATGATAGTTACTGTTAAATACCCTTGTTTGAAATTTTCAGTGCTGATCCCCAAGCAGGGTTTCTCTGCAGTAAACAGAGCTTCATGGCTATGCTGCCTGAGGGTCCTGTGTGCTGGATAAAAAAAAATCCCTTGGTTTTGGTTTTGATTCTTTATTTTCTCATTTGACGTTGTATTAGTGTTCAGAGAGACTTTTTGTTTGCTATGGTATTTGAATAGATGAATATAATGTGTCCTGATGCTTTTTAAGAATTTAATTGAATTGAGGTTCAGGATCTCATTAACATCTCAAGCTTAACATCTATGTCTAGTTTAGTGTTTAGGGATTTTTAATTTTTTTTTTGTGTGTGTGTGTGTGTGTCCTTTTGGAGTTCCACCTTTCTCTTGTGTTGCTCCTTGCCTTAGTTCACACTAATATGGTGTCTGGTCTCTGTTAGGGATCTCAGATCTCTTTTCCTCATTCCTACAAAGCAAGCATGGAGTTTGTGTACTGGTTCCCAGCTGTAAGGAAACTTGTCTGCATGAGAAATGTGTAGGTAGTCAAACTAGTGTAATCCCTTTGAAGCTGATTCCCTGTTTACTTGAGATCAGAGAAGATAATTGATCCAAAACAAATATTCAGTGGGGAGCCCTTTAAACTGATTGAAACGGATGGTTTCTTCTGCAGGCAAGAAATAATTTTCCTCTTGAGCAATGGGGGAGCTTCTGCAGTACGTGAGGTTGACATAGCATGCGATGATGATGCAATTAGAGAGAGCTGCAAACTCGATTTTCTGTTTGTCTCTGATTTATGCTCCATTGTCTCGCTGCAGAAGGTGTGGAGCAAACAGGAACATTGGGCAGCAGGAGGAGAAGTTCCAGTCCATTCAGCTGCTTCCTAGTGGCTCCACCCTTCCCATGGAAATGTTATTTGTATTGGGCAGGCATTTATCTTCTCCCTCCTCTTACGTTTGATACAGTGCCAGTTTCATCTTCATAAGAAAGTGAGGGTGGGCAGGAGTGTGGTTTGTGTGGGGAGTTAAATTTTGCATAGCATTTGGATGCTGCATGTCCCTGACTTTCCTTTTGGGCCATCCCTGCATCAGGAAGCTGTCAGTGGTCAGTACCATTTTCCAAACTTTTTAAAGACAGCAGAGTAACTGAGGTGAGTTATCCCAGCCCTGCAGCTGCCGTCCTGAAAGGTCAAGTCCAAGCAAAATGGAAGAGGAAGGGAAACAAACTTTTAAAGTGAAGGCTGTTAGACAAATGAAGCCTGTAAACAAAATATCTCCCTATTTTGCAAGTGTACAGGAGGGCAATAGTGTTTCCTGCTTTCCTTCTTGAGGGCAGATACAGATTAACAAAAAAGAATTGGAGTCTGTGGTGAGTAATGCAAACCAGTCCTCAGCATGATTATTGTGTTCCTCTTGAAACTGCTGAGGAGAAAATTCTTGTCATCTATTTTACCTGCTACAGGCCAAATAAACAGATTTAATTGCTTAGTCCAATAATAACTTTCTTTAAAAAATAAATACTTTTATCTGGGAACCAGATTAAAACCATTAACTTTCAGATTTTAAAACTAGTGATTTAACAGTGAGATAAGTTTTGGCTGTCTGTAGTTGAACTGTTAGGCCTTCTCCTTCCTCTTTCTCACCCCTCCTTTCAAAACAGAAATAATACCCTTATCCATTCTTAAAATGCAACTCTTCCTACCATATATTTGCCTTACCATTCTCTGCTTCCTCTAGACTATTTTCCTTTAACAAACCTTTAGGTTTGCTCACCAAATTTTGTGAACCCTAGGTAAGAATGTTTGCTGCTGCTGAAAGTGCATTTCTATTAATGTTGTCTGAAATGATTAAATTCATTTATATGAATGATTAAATTCATTCATAAATGTAGTAAAAATTGAGATTGTACTGGAAAAAGGCAGTGACAACTTAGGCTTTGAGAGGAGAATATCTTCTGTCATCATAAGTGACAGTATAAGATCTCTGCATTCCTATTCTCTTGTATGTAGACATCTATGTAACTTTTAAAGAAGTAATATCTTTCATTTACAAGTTTTGAATTAAGTTCAGATGTTTAGTTTAAAATAAAATCAGCCTGCATGACCATTTGCATTACACAAATCTTCATTTTGTTGCATGGGGAACAAATTAAAAATCTAATATTTTGGTGCTTTTAGAAATATTGTAATAGAAATAAATACTGAAAAGGGAATCTCAGAGGAAATGGCAGAAGAATTTATAGGAGCAAGCATTGAACTCCAGTTTGCTCCAGTTAATTCATGGTTTCTGAGAGTTGATCATGGCTCTTGACATTAACGTTTCCTAGCTAAATATCAATTTGACTCTGAAAAGCATTAAAACTTTCTCTTTGTGTCTAAATTTTGTATTGTTTTTTTTAAGAACTGTGAATTTCTTCCAGCTGGATCCAGGCATTGGTAACAGACCTGCAGTTCAAGTGAACTTCATAATTTTGTACTTAATGGCACAGTTTTGATAATTGAGTCCATAGCAAAGCTGTCCATGAAACATAAATATGACCATGGAATAATTCCACAGCTAAACTATCAATCACTATCAATCAATGTTTGGTGCAAGGAACACATGCATCACTAAAAACACGTAAGTGATTTAAAACATCAAACCATCTATTTTGTCAGTTAGTCTTAAGATGCATTTTTTTAATGTATCAACAACCAATTTATGAGAATTCTCCAATTTGTTTACAATTTCCCTGCGATTACTTGTTTCTGATGCTTAGTTTCACTTTGACTGACAGTATTAAATTCTATTTAATTGTGTTCAACAACAGTTGCTTGAACCTGGCCCTGCTGCCCTCCCTCCACTTCCAAATCATGCCGTGTTCCTTTTCTGGGCAGACACCTCCTGCCCTTTTGAGAATGTGTTTGCCACCTCGATTGCTGAAAGATGAGTTTAGCCTCTTGCTGGAAATTTTGTGAAGGATTTTTTTTTAAGAAACCCAGTGAATCACTGCCTTCATTAAGCTGTAGTAACCTATTAATTTGTATTCTCCTTGGGTTAGGTCCTGTGTATGAAGAGTTCTCTTACTGACTGAGAATTGGTATTAATGCAGATTAATTAGATTTTGTTGTTGTTAAATAAGGAAGGTAATCCAGCAGTGGAGAATCTTAGCTACAGTGTTTCCACTCATCTTCATCCTTTACTGTCTATCTCAGTGTGTCTGCTCTACCTTGATGTGTCTGATCCATTTACCACTTTCACTGTTTCAATCTCAGAACAGGTCTGTTCTCTTAGGCATGATCAGCTATAGGTTTCCAGTTCTGTGGCTACTTCAAGGGAAGTATTAACACCACAGCAGTTGTAAGTTGCCCTGCCAAGAGGAGCAGAGTGATGGTGATGGAACCTACACAGCACTGGGTTGACAGTTCATAGCAAGGATACCTCTCTGACCATGAGCAGAGGCGAGTGATTTGCCATGGAAATGGCAAAACTTCTCCTGCCACCAGCTTGGATGTGGCACCCGTGCCTGTTGTGGACACTGGCCTGAGCCCCCAGACAGGACTCGCCATGGGGAGCCCTCGCCCCTGGCAGAGAGCCCTGTCCCAGTGTCACAGCTCAGGAGCCCCTGGCTACACTACACAGGCCTGTGACAGAGCTGCCCCAGGGCTGTCTGGCAGTGGTTGCTGTCAGTAAAGCACTGACACGGAGTTAGCTTCCCTTGGCCAATGGCTTGAATCCCCAGTGAATGTGGACACTTGGCTGCCCAGGTGACAATTGTCTTTTGGCAACCTCAGACCTGGGCCGTGGAGCAGCGGCCGTGCTTCAACTGCAGGGCAGGTGTCACTGCCCCTGCTAAGCCCTGAGTGCCACTTCTGCCTCTCACCTTACACCAGTTTTTCTAGGAGGAAGGTGACAAATGGCATGGCATAACCAGGATTAGCTACTGCTGATCAAGGCAGAGGTGGAGCCCCACACGGGTCTGCTGCTGTGTGTGGGGACAGCACAGACAGAATTGCCAGTGCTGCACCACACGGGGCACAAGTAAATGAAGTGAGGATGTTGGCTGAAACTTTAGTTATGTTTAACCTTAGTAAGCACCCTGTGTCTGCACTTCCAAATTTAAGGCATTTTCTGTCCGTGTATAAAACGTATTACAGTGACCTTGTTTATGGTGGATTAATAAACTTTTACTAAATCTTACACTGGTTATAGAACATCATAAAACTTGTTAAGGTTAATTTTTAAGGATATGAGATAAGTATTTTTCATCCTTTGAATGCAAGCTCACAGTGTACCTCCTATGACTAGAACACTTTAGAAGGAAGCAAACAGAGCTTGACAGTCATGATAATTAAATGGGATTAGCAGCCTCAGAAAATAAAAACTATGATTTGCATTACAGTAGTGCTTGCTTGTTTAAAATTTACAAATGAATGTGCTCTTTGTGTGGTTTCAGAGTTTAAAATTTGGAGAAAAATACTTATTATAGTCCTGTTGATGAGTCAATGCCCACAAAAGATGTATGGATGTACGCATCCTTGTGGGACAGCAGCACATCGCTGATTTTTGTCTCACCTTGTCTTTTTTTGACAGAACATTAATTTGGATGCTTTTTCTTGCCTGCAAATAGTTTTTAATTTGCCTCAGAGAATAAAGGATAGAAACTTCTTTGTACTCAGAATTGTTAGCTTCTGTAGCTGCATAGCACGGTATACACTGGGCATCTGACACGTCCTTTTAAGGCAAACTTTGTAGAGATTCCCATCCCCTATGGAACTGTACAGGAAAGGCCTTCAGTAAAAATGGGCTCAAGGCCAGGACACGTAGGGCAATTTGAAACAGATTTTTTCTAAGTGAGATCATGTGAAAATCCTTCTTTTTTTCTTTAAGAGGGACCCTTTTGCTTTAAAATGCTTTCTCTAAGTATCTGATTCTAAACAACCGTTAACTTCTATAGCTGTGTTCAGCAGCAAATACTTTCTTTTGGAAAAATACATTTGGTTCTGTAGTAACTTAGTAGTAACTTGTGCCATTGCTTCTATTTAGTGGGGTTGAATGACAGTGATTTTCTCAAAAACTGTTTTGACTTTCTTCAGGTGAATAGTTCTATGTTTGGGACTTTTTTTTTTTTTAATCATAATAACCCTTACCTCCTCCCACCTACACTCGCCCCCTCCTCTCCTTTTTTTTTCTCTCCCCTCCTTCTCCTCCTCAAACCAGTGCAAATTTTAGTAGCTATTCACAGGGGAAACATAATTAAGCTTCTTGTTGCTTGTACAAAACTCTGTCTTAGCCAAAGTGGACGCTGTTCTGGATGTATAACTGGCAAAGGCTGGCAGGCGTTGGTGTCCCTGGAGGAGCTGGCAGTGAGGGAAGGCCACTGCAGCGAGGATGAAGAGCTGCTGTCACAGCCACGGTCTAGTGCCCTGCTTGGACTGTCCCCAGTGCCTTGCCTGGTCCCAGCAGCTGGGCCAAGCAGGCTTTAATCCTTGGGAGCCTGGGCTTGCCCTGGTCACCGGTACTCGCTCACTCATGGAAACCAGATTTTAACCATTCAGTGCCTTTGCGGCTTCCCTTCCAAGACTCAGCCCTGCATTCTGGGATCCACACAGAATTGTTCTTGAGGACTTTACTTAGGCAGACCTTTACTTAGACAACCTTTTGGTTATCAAGTAGTCCTTAAGAGGTACAGTGAAGTGAAACAGTATGTGGCTTGTGTATACACACAGGACCTGAACATGGAGTATTTGCCTAAAGATTTCTGCATTTTCACGCTGTTCTGAAATGCTTGCATGAAGATGGAATCTGATCTACTGAAAATCCTAGCTGGCTGAATTATAGATGGATTCTAGACAAATCTTCTTGCTCTGCTTTGCGTGTTTGTACCATGGCTCTTCCCAGGATAAAATATTACTATTGCAAAAACCTTACTTTGCTTTCCTGCTAAGAAAGCTCTGCTATTATATTGCTTTCCTGCTGGTATTTCCACTGCTACAGCCTCTTATTTATAGACAACATTATCTTAGTATCCCTGGTTTTGCTGGAATGAGAATAATTTAATTTAAAAGTATTTTTCTGTTGTCTCTAATCAGTTGACTATATACTGGGAGCCTTCACAGAAAAAGGTAAGGCATCAGATACACGTGCATTTGGGAAGGGATTTGGTTATAGTTCAAATGTTCACGGTGAAGAGCAGCTCCTGCCTTGCTGCCAACACGGACCCCAGCAGAGTGTTTGTTTCCCTTCTGTACTGAGCATGGGCAGAACACAAGCCAGAGCTCAGGCCAGTACGCACCAAGCAGAAGGAGGTGTTGGAGCAGGACCTGAACTGAAGCTCCTGTTGAGATTCCCACTGTGTGACCAGCCTGAGCTGCCACTGCTTTGGTTCACTTCATAACACTGCAGGGGATCAATTAGAAGTTCCATTATACATCATAATTGCAAGTCAATACTGGGTTAAGTCAGTGAAGCATGTGTAGTTCAGGCACGTATCTGGTGTGCTAAGACTCAATGCTCTTTGCTTAACTTTGCACAAAGCTGTTCCCTTACCTTGCTGACATTGTTGTATTAATCATGCCCTATACAAGTAAAAAGTACAAGTAACTTTTGAAGAAAATAAAGACTAATGCTTTTTTACTATGGTCTGTTGTGATGGCAGCCTTTATCATTAATAAATGATGGTATGAAAATATCTTTGATATGGAAAGCTACTTCTATTTGAAAGAATCTAGCTGGTTTTAATAAAAAAGCAAACAAAGATTGTGAGATCAAATATCAGGGATAAAGCACTGGTCTTTGAATGGATGGAACGGAACTAACTAACAAAGTTCAGTCAGTGCAGCTGAGCATTGAACCTTAAATAGTTGAGGATTGAGACCTCTCANAGCACTGGTCTTTGAATGGATGGAACAGAACTGGAACAAAATATAACTAACAAAGTTCAGTTAGTGCAGCTGAGCATTGAACCTTAAATAGTTGAGGATTGAGACCTCTCACAGTCACTTGCAGCACAGCCTTGCCCACACATTCTGCTGTATTTCAGACTTACTCTCAATTCAGGAGTGCAGCATAATGACACCACAATTTGCCTTGTGGTCTCCTGAGTTTTGGATGCAGTGTGTATGTGCATCTCCTACCCACCCCCAGCATTGCCAGCTGTTCTTTCTGCTTGTGTTGAATTGCTGAAAGAGAGTGCATTGAAACTTTCTACAGGGTGCTGAATCCTGATACTTTGGAGTTTGACTGTCTTTTCTACTTTTTCACTTGTACTTTCTTCTTTACTTGTAAACTCCAGTGTAGCAGGCTTATGGCTTGATTTGTGCACGACTAAACCTATGTTTTCATTAAATAAAATGTTGAGCTAGAAGTTCATGTAATCATGAATTTTTTCACTTTTTCTTACTTTTCTTAGACTTTCTTCTTAAGATGTATTATTATTAGAATGTGTATTAAGATGTGTATTATTAGAAAATTAAATAAACCTCTTCAAACGTGTTTGTGGTCATCACCCTTTTTAAAAAAAATATTGTTATGACACTTTTTATGTGATTAAAGCACAACTTCTCTGGGTGGCCAAATCCAAAGCATTTTTGCATATTACCTGGATTATAATCAACCTTGTGCATCACCTACTGAACTTTATTTGGTCAGATTCATACCTGGGAGGGGGCGAGGTGGAGGGCCAGGAGCAGCAGATCATCATTGTCTTTCAGTCTTTGCACCAAGTTCATTCTTGCAATATTTTTGCTGGCAGTAAAGCAAAGCAAGAGTATGAAGCTGTTGATAGACAAGGTCTTCTAAAGCTTAGGATGTGAAATCTGCATTACCTGTGCTTTTGCTAAGAAAATTCGCAATGAGGAGAATTATCTCAATGAGAAAAACATGCTATGCATGAATTGTAAGATTTTCATCTGCTGCATTTTTGAAAGATAAATCTAGGCAGCTCTTAGTAGCTAGAAGCAGCTAAGGAAGTTCTCAGGAAATCATGTCTTTTGCCTAAATTAAAAAAAAAAAAAAAAAAAAAAAAGCCGGATTGAATCATTATGTGCAAGGATGGTAGGAATGAGAGGAATCTGTGTTTTCTTTATGAGTACCTGTCACAGGCACCCAAGTGAGCCTGTTCAGCTGATGTGAGTTCATGGAGTTAAATCGGCGCAGGCTGACAGGCAGCCCAGTGCTGTCAGTGTGGTGGGTGGGAAACACTGAGCCCTGCTAACTGGGCAGTGCCTGTCACCTCAGGACCTGGCCTGTCACCTGCTCACTTCCCAGTCAAGACTATGCCTGGGTCACAGCAAAGTGCCCGAGCTCACTGGGTGGGGGCAAATGAGAGCGATAAGGGTCTTGAGGATTGCCTTTGGCAAAAGTGCTGGGAAAATGCAGCATGGACTGTGCCTTGCTGGAGAGGCAGAAGGAGAGTGCATGTGCGTTTTGAGAAACTTCAGTAGCAACACTTGCAGTGACAGACTTCAGATTTAGCCAACTTTTCTGAGAGGAATGTTTGAGTTACCTGCTTGCTACTGTAGAACATCATTACTCTGGTTTGGGTAAGTGAAGAGGGTTTGAAGAGAAGAAAAAAAGGTGTGGAGAGAGAATGAAATAATTAGACTCTGCAGTCCTTTTTGGAAGGTAAATTTGAAAGACTTGTCTACACGGTTGGGCCTTGAGGAAGAGCTACTGAGTCACCATACAGTTTGCTTATAAAATTACATATTTGAAAGCCATTCTATTGCGGAGAAAAGTATGATTTCTTTTGAAAGAAAGTATGACTTCCTGGGCTTCTGTAGTAGCACTAGATTAGAAAAGTATTCTGAGAAAGATTGAGTGATCATTGATTTTACTGTTTCTGTTTGCAGATTCCTTCTAGGCTTTGAGAACTACAGTTCCACCAGAGTTACAGTAACAGTTGTCTCAGGAGATACTTCCTGGGTTACTGCTGGAAAATTGTTTTCAGATGCTTTGGAATTTTTTTTCTGTTTCTGCACCCGATTGTTCTGTATGATTTTTTTTCCTTTCCCCCACAAAAGAAGGTTTATAGGCATCAGTGGGGTCTGTCAGGTTACCAGGATTTTCCATGCAGCACTCAGCGTGTTGTCTCAGGAGATGTTACTGCTTGTGATGCCAGAGCCTGTCCAGATTCGCTGTGTCATATCAGTCACACTGGGGGTGGGTTTCAAAGCAAGGAGAATTCCATTCCCATCAGGGAATAACAGGCTTTTGTCCATTGGGTTGGATCAGCTGAGAACAAATTTCAAATCCCAGTGGTTTTTTGAAACAAAAAACAACAGTGTTTTAAAATAATAGATAGTAGATACTACTGGAACCATGTTCTGTGAAGAAATATAAATAGTCCAGCAATATACAGATTAAATAAACAGAGCAAAGGAACTCAATACCCAAGTATAAAGTATGGTTGCATGACCAGAAGGTGCCACAGTTGACAGTGGAAGAAATGTTGGCTAAAGACAATTGAAGTTACAAGCCAGAAAATTGTGACTATGGCAAAACATGGTGAGAGCAAAAAGTGCAAGAAAAACTGAGAACATGTTTGAATAAGTGAGGGCGTTGCAGTAGCTGCTGAGAACGAGACTGAGCAGCATTCAGTCCAAGGGCAGGCATGTGTCTGAGTTGTTGGTGCACTTTGGGGGAAGAGATGATAGCACTGGCTTCTTGAATAGCTTGCAAAGTGTCATAAAGTCCTACTGGACAGCCAGGGAGTAGAACACTCAGTTCTTCCATCCAGCTGATCTGGCAACAAGCACCATGCATGACTGCAGGTATCTGTACTTGTAAGATGACTTGGAAACTCTGAGGCATGGTTTGTTCTCACTTCAGAGTTTAAACTGGTGCCTATGGGAAGAGTGCCAGGAATTTTGGATTAATGCTCATCCATCTCTTCTGTAAAGATTGTAGCCTAAATTTTGATTTACAGAGAAAACAGTGAGATGTTGGCAGGATATCAGTTACACTACTCATAAAAAAAAAAATGGTTGAATATTAAGCAAAATGGATACAGCTGTAAAATTTTTGTGCTAAGTAGCATTTTGGGATATAGTGAGATCTTTCTATGGTAATGTTAATGCAGTGTTCTCTGCCTTTCTGTCCAACAGTCCATAATGACTGAAAAATGCATCTTTAAATACCAGGGCATACTGAATGGTGGCTTTGAGTTTTTTAAGTGCTTTCCACTTTGGGTTTCATCTGGATTGTCACATTCCTGTTACATTTGGGGTTCTTGTGCACAGATATGCCTCCTCTGACATTTGCTTTTACATGCAATCCAGGTAAACGTACAAGAAATTAACAGGGAATTTTAATTTGTCCTTAAGAAGTGAGCTCATTGGGTTGGTAGTTCAAATGGCAAGAAGCTCCCTTGACAATCATCTTGGTACCCTGCCACTTCCTCTTCTTACCCACTTTCAGTAAAACCCAAAACTTTATATTTTTCCACTCTTGGGTTCTCTGTCTCAATTTACAGAGTTGAGTGTTATTTATTTATGCTATGACTAAATAATCAGTGATTATGTCTTTGCCACTCTCTTACCTCTAAAGCTGAAGATTAGATATGCACAGTAATCTGTTTACACCATAGAATTTTAACCAAAAAGTTCTAGCTTGCTTGTATAATTAAAAAAAAATAAAAATCCTATCCTTCTCTCTCTTCTCTAATGTGAAGAATTTACTCTTTTGTGCCTTTTTCTTGGTTATTCACATAGCCACTAAGTGCTTAAAACTTTTCTTCTCCCAGGTATTTTGCTGTGTACGTTTTAGATAGGTGATTCAAAAGTGTGTGCTGGAACAGCAGGTGATAAGCAGGAATTCTGGATAACAATTTGGGACTGGCTGTGGTCTGCCTGACTCCCACTTCCAAAGAGTAAGGGCTGTCAAGAGCTTCTTCTGCCTTGATACCAGGAGAGAATTTTGCTTTCATCTTTCCCCATACCGTGATAAATCCTTAAAAAGGGGGGAGGAAAAAGATTTCCTCACAAACTAGTGCCAAGCAAATAAAAAGAAAGTATCAGCATTGGTATCTTTGGCCTCAGCAGGACAAATCGCTGCTGAAGGCTGTGCTTATTTCAATGCAAAGGATGTTTGCAAAGGCAGCACTGAAACCACAACAATTCAGTTTCACTCAGACAATTCTGAATTAATAAAGATTGATAAAAATTAATATAGTACCAAATTGCTGCTTAAAATTGAAACTGCACAACCTTAGGTCTTAAAACCTGGAGTTTTTAATTTGTTGTTTTTATTTGCTTTCAGTTTATGATCTAAATCTGTAAAAGTAAAATTATTATTGACCCCCCAGGCTAGACATGGATTAAATTCTGTACAAGATGGATCTGCTCCTATACTTATTAAAAATTCAGTAAGCTTTCTCAACTCAATCTTGGTTTTTAATTGAAAAGTTAATAATTTTGTGTCACTTTAAGCAAAAATATGGGCCATACCGAATTTCTCCCTATGAAGAACATTAAAATTTAAAACTTAGGGCTCTATCTGTTTTTCTGTCCACTTTGGTGGAAAAGGATATATGTAACCTCTTCCTATGCTATCTTGTCTTGGAGTGAAGTCCTGGTTATTTCTTTGCTGTACATGGCCATGTACTTTATTTACCTTGGAAAACCAAAATGTTCTACCTACTTTGCTGCAGTTTTATATGTATATACATCTTAAGTTTTGTCAACAACACAGTTCCTATATAGAGTTGTTGATGTGCTTTGACAAACACATGCTTTTCTGGTTGAAACTTATGACTAGAGAGCAGCTTTTTCAAATGCCTATTAGTCCTTTAAATTTAGCATGCTGCACATTAAACCTTTGACTCCTGCTGGAGAGGACAGGAAACCTGCAGCTTTAATCAGAAATTTCATCAGAACTAAGAAGTGCAAGCTGTTATGACATGCTGTTTAAAAGCTTTATCTTTTATACCTGCTTTTTAACTTAGTAAGATTTTTGTTTGCTAGTCCCAGTGTAAAAAGAAGTGCAGTGTGCCTAAACTCTTTCTTGAGGTCCTGTTACAGTATTTTTCCAGAGAAGCAGCAACACAGCCAGCTGAACTCTCAGACTGGAGATTTGGCATACATGTAGCCCTCAGCGTACAGTGTGTACTGTGTAATTTGGAAAAGATTAGTAGAAAAGGACAACTCAAAGTCCATATGATATCAGTTATGGTGTGAAGTACTGGTTAACATCATCACTCAAACTAAACATGCTACGGGCACACTGAATAACTTCAAGGGACACAGACAGATCATGAAAGTTGGCCAGCAGAACTTTGCTGGCTTCCAGGAATTCATGAGTTCATAAAAAGAGTGATGATTGTTACTGTCCCTGTACTACACATGGAGGGAGGGTTTTTACACTCCAAGAGCTCCCAAACAGAAAAGTCCTACCTGAACAGAACTAGGTGTAAGGATCAGGTGTGAAGTTGCCAGAGGAATTAAGTTTAACCCAAGGATTCTAGCCTAAGGCATACATGGGCATAAACATGTGTTTATCAGTTTGTCATAGGCAAGTAACACCCAGACTTTTCCTTCCACAACCTTGGATCACCTATCATTTTGACCACATGGATAAACATTAGTTTCCTTTCTAAGATATTCCTATTAAACCTGTATCTCTGAAGCAGCAACAGAAGGAGCAACATTGGCAGCTTTATGTATCCTTTAACATTTATCAGAAGAAATGAACAGTTGGCTTCCTGTTATCTTATATTAAACTTCTGTAAAATCTTATATCCCTTGGTACAATTGAATCATTTCTACAGTATTCTGAAACTGTAGGGTTTTTTTCATGGCACTGATGATACTTTGAATGAAGCTGCTTAGATACTGCTTTCATCTTCAGTAGACAATATTTTCTTTTGCTGTAGACTTGTAAAATTTAAGTATCTTCCATGAAGGTTCAGTATTTATAAAGGATCAAATGTTGGCATATTTTTGATTAGTAGTAATGGAAAAAGACATAATTTTTTACATTCATATCAAAGCCTCTGGCTTCACCTAATAGATAGCAATCAAAGGAAAACTGGAACATCTCTGATATCCACATGTGGAAAATATGAAATATTCAGTAAGAGTGTTACATAACTTCTGGTTGTGCCATTGGGAATAGAAGAGCTAAGAGCTCAGAATAAGCATAATGCCTTATTTCTGGTAGTATCTGACCTGTCACTCTCCCTGTTTAATCCCTTCTTCTTACATGTTTAAAGCCTGATTCTAAAGATTCCACATCTCTAGCTTTTCAGGTAGATTGAATATAATTTGCAGAGAAACTAGCATCAATTTTTACTTTTTGTAACTTAGTTTCCCACCAGCTCAAAAATCAGAACAAAAATAAGGCTTTTAGTGGCAATAAGAACTCTCCTCATGTGTATAAGTGTTTTTTACTTCCTATCTCTAGATAACCACTGTAGTGATACCCCAGGGCAATTTAAAAACCTCTTGAAAAGCTCAAGATTTGAACACATGGTAAAGTACTCCAACATAAAGTAAATATTTTTCAGAAGTGATAAAATTCCACTTGATTTTTTCTAAGGTCCCCAAGCAATGGGGTCAGCAATTTAATACTGGTTATTATCAGTTCAGTTGTAATCTCACATATGGAATGCTCTTATTATTAAATGAGGAAATTTTCTGCCTTTTTTTTCCTTTTATATGCTTGCCAAGAAAGATTAAAATAGCCACACTTGCAGAAGTCTTTAGGGTTCTCACTCTTACTGGCTTCCATATTCGCTTTTTTTTTATATTGGGAGAGGAAAGATTAATCTTTAAACTGTGTCTCTTGGTAGTATGATGTCTCTTGGTAGTATGATGACAAACTTAATTTCCTTTTTTTTTTTTTTTTTTTTTTTAACCAGTGTTTATAAATAAGTTAAGTGGTAGAAACACAAGTTCAGTTCTATTCCAGAAGATTTCAACTGCAGGCAGGATGGCTACCACTGTCCTTAGGCTACACTGAAGCTGCCTAAATTTTCAGAAAGCACATTGTTGTATGTAACTGAAGAATTGTGGAGTTTAGCTCAACCTCTGCTTTGTATCCACATGCATGCTAGAATGGTGATTTTATCACACTATGAGCTGTCAGCATATGATTATGAATGAAATTATCTGCTGTCTTCTGACTGGAGCATCAGAAGAGAAAGTTCTGCCCTTTCTATAAACCCTGTTCCTTCATTTGAAGTGGGCTACAGAAATAAATTATACACTGTATGTCTTGCCTGTACACGTAACTTAAGGTTTTGTGGGTGAGGTCACAGATTTTAATAGGTTCTCTAATGTGTAAGAAGAGCACAATGCTACAATTCAATCTTTTGAGGAAGATGTTTTGGTATCTTTCTCCCTTGCCCATGTATTTATTTTCACACAGTTTCTAACTGACTCAATTCTGTCCAAGACTGCTTCTTTTCTGTAATTTTGAACAAGCTAGTTGGGTTCTGCCAGATATTACTGAGGAGAGAAATAAAGGCTGTGATCACATAAGCTTTGCTTCCATAGGAAAGAAAAATATCCATGAAAAGTCATTTGTAAGCTAATCACCAGGTTAGGAAGGAGAAAGATGATAGCTGACTTCTTTGTGTACTGTTTTCGAGATGTTACCCATCCCTTGCTGTTATTACCATCACTGGAAATGAATGTGGTTGTGCTGCTGCTGTGCTAAACTTAAGGGAGGTGCAGTGGGGGCTGTCTGCCACCCAAGAGATGAGACCACAGCCATGTCCCTTGGAGCTGTGACCTTCAGTTACCTTTTCTAGTCGGCTTCTAATCGTAGCTAATATCCAAAAGGTGTGATTAGGAAATAAAGTCATGTCATTCTCCTTGTCATCTTGTACAGAATGGTGCACAGAACTTTACACTTTAGTCAAGATCTGAATGTAGGAATGGGTTAGTCTGTTATCCTGATCTGTAACTAAGGCACCATAGCACTACTATTACAAATAGTCTAAGGAAAATAAGTATTACTCAGACAAGTTTCTGAAGTAAAGCCAGAGATACAGGAATTTTCCATTCCCCTTAGAAGAAAAATAGGGAACAGAGTACTGTAATTTGTAGTTTGGTCAGTTTGGACTCGGGGATCACTAATGTTAGCCAAAACGTAGCAATTGCCTCTATCCAAGTAATTCAGATATGTTGGAATTATAATCTTCTTCAGTATAAATATAGCTGCTAATAGCTAGCCTTTCTTGGCTTAAAACTATATGTAAAAGTCTCAAATGTACATTTTGATCTGATGTGATTGGCTGTACGTGAGTTTCTAGTTAGGTGTTTGTAAGCAGCTGGTGTAGCTGAGCTGGCTTTGCATGTGTTAGAAATACTGCAGGCACATTCTGTGCTTGCCTGTCAGGTTTCTCACGGTAGCTCCATCACTTCCCACCTTGCTCACTGACCCATGCAGGACAGCTAATGAAGGTGGAAGTGCTGCCAACCTCTGCACTAGTGGAGGTCATTTATCCCACATAGTCCTGTGCTCAGAGAACTTGTTTTGTTTGCAGAAAAAGTAGTGATGATTTCAGTGATAGAATCCATTTTGTCCAACTTGCCAATATTGAAAAGGTGACAGGTTTAGCCTGAAGGAAGTTGGAGCTGCTTTTTGGTGCGTTTAGGGGAAGGGAACAAAGAGCAGAATGAAAGAACATGGATGCTGTTGTCAGCTGGTGGTGTTGAAGTTCACTGCTTCTAAGCATTCCTCTCACATGAATTGATTTCTAGTGACTGAAGCATAAATTTACAGAGTAGTGAAGTCTGAACATCTGGAAAATGAATTTTTAAGTCATCTTGCTAACAACTTTGGGCCTCTGCTTGATGCCTTAAACTTCAAAGATTATTGCAGGTTTTCTTCCTTTGCAATTAAAATATGAGATCACAGTTTATTCCAAAAGAGTCTTCCAGGAGGGTCAAAGAGAAAAGAAATAGCAGGGATACTAAAGGTTAATGATAAACCAAGACACACGCACAGCCCCAGAATCCCCAGCAAGATCACTCTTAATGTTGTAGCAACAAGGAAAAAACTTACTAGGTAATCTCCATTAATCATAAACTAGCTATAAAAGGAAACCATTGTAATCTTCAGCTGAATAACTTCAAATCTATTATTTAAAATTTCTCATGTAGAAATCTACATGTGAGCAGTAGTACTGATGGCATGGCAATTCATAAGTCTTGTGTTCATAATATACTATTTCCCTTCCTTACTTCCTGCCAAAGTACAACTTGAGTTGAATATTTTTTCAGAAATCATTCCCCTGCAGATGTCAAAAGACTTTTCAGGAGCTCCAGTTAAAACTGCTGCATGCTTAAAAGTGCTATTTCCAAACAGACCTTTAGTAAAGCCATGAAAATTATAGTTAAAGGGATAAAGTACTTACATCTGTACTCTGATGTATAAAATACAGTTTAAAAATCCAGCAGTAAAATTACTGGATGGCAGCTATAGCATACTCTGAATTGGAATTGGGGTGGGGAAGACTTGGAGATTTCTCTCCTGAAGTAACTTTATGACTACTTGTGTTACAGATTGCCCTGAAATATGACCCCCAGATAGAAGAAGATCTGCGTAACTGGATAGAAGAGGTTACAGGGCTGAGTATTGGTGCAAACTTTCAACTGGGATTAAAAGATGGCATAATCTTATGCGAGTAAGCATTTATTAAGTAACCTTATTTTTAGGAGTTTTCTACTTTCAGGGAACTAAGAAGGGACTTTCTGGAGATTCCTCTTCAAAAGACATCAACAATTACAGTCAAAGATAGCTGACTGTAGGGTGGGAGACAACTTCTTGGAAACTGTTGGAAAAATGAACACTTAAATCTCCTTTATATTTCAGCTAAGATTTCTGAGTGTTTCTAAATTTAATGGTGTCGCTCATTTCTATAATAATCAAATGGCACACAAAAATTCTTGCAGTCTGTTAGACTTGTGAGACCTGAGAACTGAGCTAGTCCACTGTGTGAACTGAGAAATTAACCATTTTGATGAAACTAATGCAACTAATAAAGCATGAGTGAAAGTATTATATAATGCCTGCACAGATGGTATAAGGATGAGATTTATTGTTTAAGCATTTCCCTCTTTTTCACCTCCCCAGGCTTATAAATAAGCTGCAGCCAGGATCAGTGAAGAAAATTAATCAATCAAAACTAAATTGGCACCAGGTAAAACAAAAAAAAACCAACCTCAGAACTACACCTCTAACCCCTTGAACCCCCAAACAATACTTCTGTTCTGTATTAACAAATTTGCTGTGAAAATGGTACATCTTAAATCTTAGTAGCACCAAGTTTACATATGATACATATCCAAGAGTTGAGGATGCTGCAGACATGAACAGTGTTTAACAGAATGCAGCTACAGCTGAGGTGGATCATCAGTGGCAGTACTTGTATTTAATAGCAGTGCTTTAGCTGTTCAGGGAAGTGTCAGATGGAAGAGCAATCTAGAGCCCTGTAGCAAGGCCTTTTCCCAGTTTAAAAAAAAATTTAAAAATTCTTTTTATTAAATCACAACTGAGTTTTCCATCCAGGCAATGCTGCAAGGTCAACAAACAGCTTGCCTGTACCTAGACATCTCTGTATGAAGTATCCTCCTGAGAAGATGTCTGGAGAGGATGCAACATGCATTTGGAAAAAGCATTGGATGAGTTGCTGCCTAGAGTTACTGCCTTTGCTGTTGCTGAGTCTAGCCTAATACTGTTATGTCAACCTCCTTGTTTTATTGGCATAGGACACTTCTAAATATGGGTGTGGATTTTTTTAAAAGAAGTTTAAATACCTCTTAAGACTTCAGAAGGAAAGAAGAGATTCAGTCCTTACTCTTTGTCTTCCATATTGCTTTCCAATTTCTACAGCACATAGTGCTAAAAAATGCTAATAAACCCCAAAGCTTATTTGTCCCAGGAGGTGAGCAAGGTAGTGCCTTCAGTCCATACAAGGACTAACTATCCCATCCACATAGTTATGGTTTTATTTTATTCAAAATTATGAGTTGCTGAAGTCAAATAGCAAGGATACCGTGTCACATTTTCTAATTTTGAAGCAGGTTTTAGATTAGAATTTCTCTTGGAAGGAAGAGACAGTTGAGACAAGACTTACCAAACCCCACTCTAAGAAAGTATGTGGTACTCATTGATGGAGGGATGCCAGGCTGGATAAACTCTTAGTCTGATTTCTGAAATCATTATTAAAACTAACAAAAAATAATCCTAGACTTCCCACCAGTCACTCTTAACCATGCCAACTGTTTTGTCCAGTTTGCACAAGGCAAGGAACTTGAGTAAAATAAGCAAACAAACCAACCAACACCAGAAGGTTTTAAAATTACCTAATTTCTGATTTGAAACACTGTGTAGAAAACTGGCTTTTTTGTTTCTGTTTAGCTGGAGAACATTGGGAATTTTATCAAAGCCATCCAAGTCTACGGCATGAAGCCACATGATATTTTTGAAGCAAATGATCTTTTTGAAAATGGAAATATGACTCAAGTACAGACTACTCTAGTGGCACTGGCAGGCCTGGTAAGTATTTGTACCTCTGGAGTTGGCCCAAATCCACATGGCAGTTCAGATGCAGCCTTACAACCCATGTAAATACAGAAAAGAGCATCCAGTCAGTCAGGAGAGGAGAGGACAGACACTACTGAGAGTCTGAGATACTGCAGAGGTTGCACTCCAGAGGGCTGTGTGCCCCAGCATGCCCCAGGGAAGGCTTAGAGTTCAGAGTGAGGGCTCCTGACTGTTTCCACGTGTGTACACAGAACAGGGGAGGCTCACAGGAGAACACTAATCCCTGCAGAATGTCTTTTTGACTCGGGTAGCTTTGGAGTGCCACCTTCAAATGGTGCAGGGAACCGGTACCTTCTCTCAGCCCTGACACACAGTCTCATGCAGATAGACCTGCTTGTGGCACCGTTGGAGAGCCCAGGCTGAGGATGTGGAGACAGAAAATACACTTCAAACACTGAATATTCTATTTTCCCTCTTCCTAACTAGGCAAAAACTAAAGGTTTTCATACTACAATTGATATTGGTGTCAAATATGCAGAGAAACAAGCACGAAGTTTTGATGCAGGAAAACTAAAAGCTGGTCAAAGTGTAATTGGCCTGCAGGTAAGTATGAAATTCAAGTTTGCAGTTAATTAGTAACATTTGAGAACAACTTTCTTGCTTTGATTAACTGATACTTTGTTTATGCAAAATCAGGTGTAGAAGGAGGAATGAGGTTTTAATTCTTGTAAGCAGTTGATTGGTTTTACAAGCTCAAGTCACTGCCTGAAGGTTGGTTTGTTTGTTTTAAACCTGCTGTAAGAGTGATAAGAAGGAAAGGAACAGCTAATATTAGCAACATCATCTCTGTCTTTTAAGGTGGTTTTAAATTAGGAGTCTTTGGATAGTTAAAGTTTCTTTGTATGGTAGAAACTTTTTTTTCTCTAGTCTTTCCTTAGTAATCAAAAGCCAAAGTAAAATCTTAAAATTCCTGTGGTAGAGAAATTGTGACAGCATAAGCAAATCATTACTGTCCAAGGTAAAAGTTACTTTTTACATTTCAAGGTATACATCCTTTCCAATTGCAATGGGCAAATGACAGTCACTGAAATGCCCTAGGATGATGGTTGCATTTGTTTTTCCTTTTGAAACTCAGGAAGGAGAAAGGGTAATTTATTATAGGTAGTGGTCAAACTACATGAGGAAAACAAGCACTGAAATTACTTTGTTTTTTGTCAGCCATCACAGTTACCAACCATTTTTTTTTTTTCCTTAGACTATGCTTAATGTACAAATTAAAATAATTTCTTCTTTCTACTTCTCCCTCCCCCAATAAAGATGGGTACCAACAAGTGTGCCAGTCAGGCAGGCATGACTGCTTATGGAACTAGAAGACACCTCTATGATCCAAAAATGCAAACTGATAAGCCATTTGACCAGACAACAATTAGCCTACAGATGGGCACTAACAAAGGAGCCAGTCAGGTAAGCAGGACTGTGTGTGATGTGCAGGATGGACACAGCTCTCAGCCCAGGGGGGGCAGGAGAGCCTGGAGTGGTGCCCAGGCAGCAGTGAGTGGGTACAGTTCAGCTGTGCTCTTATGCAGTAATTGAGGAACTCGAATCTCTTATCGTAAGCAGTGTGTTCTGTGCTGAGTGTCTTAAGGCACTTCTAGAATTTCCTGCTGGCAGTGTTATACCAGGAGAAAACAGTAACTTCATTTTAAGTATTAACTAGATAGAGGCAAAAAAGAAATTGCTTACTGGCACTACCTTAGTCAGAATACTTAGTACATTCTTTCCAAAGAGGAACGTAAATTGGACCTTTTTTAAGGACTTCCTTCTGTGACTTATCTACCAGTGAACACGTGTTACTGTGTTGTGTTTTGTTATAATTTAATTCCTACTTTTCAGCACTCTCAGTGAGGCATACTAGTTGAAATCATAAATCTAGTAATCACAGCTCTTGACCTTCTTACTGAACCTTTCTGCAATCCTGTTTTATTAGGCTGGTATGCTGGCACCAGGTACCAGGAGAGACATCTACGATCAGAAGCACATATTACAACCTGTGGATAACTCAACTATTTCGTTACAAATGGGTACCAACAAAGTAGCTTCACAGAAGGGAATGAGTGTGTATGGGCTTGGACGGCAAGTGTATGACCCCAAGTACTGTGCTGCCCCCACAGAACCTGTCATTCATAACGGCAGCCAAGGAACAGGGACTAACGGGTCCGAAATCAGCGATAGCGATTATCAGGCAGAATACCCAGATGACTATCACGGAGAGTACCAAGATGACTATCAAAGAGATTACCATGGTCAGTACAGTGACCAGGGCATTGATTACTAGCTTTGCATCAGAAGTTCAGTATTAGTCCATTATTTTATTCAGTAAGAACGAAACTAGCCTTGTGGAATTGTTACCTGTCTTTCCTACACACTACGCTTAATGAACCTAAAGAAATACTGCCTTACATACATTCCTTTCTCCTTTCTCTGCCCTTTCCCTGTCTAGTTGCCTTTAGTGCTGTAACAGTTGTAGTCTACAGCATAAACAATAACTGCATATGAAGTAAAAGGAATACTGTGAAAGGGGGAGTGCTCTCATACAGCCAGGTTGTTTCATAAGGAGCTATGCATTCTCACAATCTCTCCTTAAGTAGGTTTTTACATACCAAGTTAAGCCTTCGTTTTACATATTTACAGCTTTTCTCCAGAGGAGATAAAAGAATCTCATGCTTAAAGTTACATGTGGTCTTTGCCAATTAAATTTAAGATATCTCATTAGTGATTTAATATCATTGCTATGTTTTTAAGGTATTGTTTGCTAATGGTAAGTCCTGCATTAGACATAAGTGTGCATTTGTGATTGTGTATTCATTCCATTATCAACACTGACCAAACTTAGAAATAGTTGTCTTACTAAAAAGGGAGCTTGTACAAAGTCTTGAGCCAAGAAATTCCATGATTGATGGTGCATTTACCTTTTATTGTGCCATAATATATCCATGTAGAAATGCTTTTTTCTTCCTTGAACTGTATTTATTGCCACACTTCTCAAACTGATCCCATTGTATTTTTATAAATAAATATTTTTTTCTTAAAGGTACGTAGATGATCTTGTCTCATTTGTTATGCTACCAGTATTAGAGATCAGATGTCATAAGAATTGTTCCCAGATAAGCATCACCTTTGCCTGTGTTAAGGGTAATGTAGAACTCCAGTCTGTTGCAGTTTGGGTTCATTCTTTTTCACGGTATTTAATCTAACAATCTTGGTAAAAATCTCTCAGGAATGAGTGACACTGACTTAATAGGAAAGGAATGTAGGTCCTTCACAGCCGGGTTCACTTCCCCTCTTCATGACTCTGAGGTTATGACCAAAGATGCTTAGCTGTTCACTAAATCCCTGCCATTTTCTCAAGGCAAACAAGGATTGCAGATATTTATTGCTGCCTCTACTTCAGCCTGTTGCCATTATACCATCACTTGGAGAATGCAAAACACCCTTGCTTTAGATTAGGTAAAGAGACACACAGTCTTTGTGCCTGCTGGTCTGCAATTCCAGGTACTCAGTTACTGATAGCAGAGCTTTATTCCAAAATAGAATTTCTTTCTCACCATGGAGTGCAGAGAAGTTACACTAATTTACCTGCACTGTTTATAAAAGGAGAAAAAAGAGCATGTGTTAATGGGGGGCAATGTTGCAGTTTCCAATTTCTGTAAAATAATTCAAGGTTATCTTAAAAGTGTTTACTGCAGTTTAAACTTACTATCTTCACATATGAAATGTTTTACATTTGCAAGTTCTGGATTTGTGAAGGATTTTTTCCTTGAGACTGGAAATTGTTTGTGTGCGTTCTATAAGTTTCTATCCTTGAATGTGATGTGGTGATCTAACTTTCAGCTGACCTATTTGTTGTGTAAGTCTTAAGCTTATTTATTTTACAGAATTTAAATTAGAAAGGCTCTATAGAGGTCACTGGTCCAAGCCCTGAGGCAAGAGAATTATTAGCAACAGATCTGTTAAGACCTGCTCTTCCTGCATGATACTATTTCTCTCCCTTTAAAATAATAGTATTTAATTATTTAGAACTGTTGTATTGAATGCTGAAAAGCAGTTCTACAATCAACAGCAAAAGCTTTGTTGTTTTTTATAGTTTGGGTGAAAGCAAATCTCTTTTTGAAAGCTTGACCATGCCCTTCTTCCCTCTGAATCCAAAACTTAGACTTTAAAATACTTGCAGGCCCTTATTATGTACTTGAACAGAAGAAACAAACAACACAGGCTGTTGTCAGTGTGCATGTTTTCTTTCATCCACAGAGGGATCCAGTGGAATCTCAACTGAATTGTTTGAAGTAGACACCAAGCAAGACAAAAATGAAGCTGCCTTGCTTAAAACATTAGGCTGCCATATTCTGGTTAGGAGACACCAGTAGTCCCTGTCTCCTATTTTTAAGGAACGTAGTTGTAAAAGTACCTTTCATTCTGCTGAATCTAATCTTCCATAGCTGCAGGAAAGATGAGTCCACACTTACTGGGCTGCATTGCAGGGCCGACCTCAAATTATTGGAAGTGGCTTAGCCCGCCCTCAGAAGCCCCTGTGCCTACTAACAGCCTCCTTTACAGCTGCTTGACTGCAGCACCCTGCAGGGGAAGGCAGCCCTGAGAAACAAACACTAAATAGCACCAGCTTCTGCAGGAGTGCCTTCCCCCTCTAACTCAGGGGAAGGCTCCTGCCACACAGGAATGCTACAGCTGGAGGTTGTTGACACAATTCTAGTGCAATGTATGTAAGACTGGGAGGTCTTGAGTTGTAACTGAAAGCTATGCTTTCTGTACAAATTTAATTAAAAGCTATATATTTGGAAGTCTTCTCTAAAACTACAGTTCTAAGACTTATTTTATAATGTAATTTCCAGACCAATGACAGTACAGTTTTCCTTAAACAGAATACACTCAAATACAGCTTACCTGGCATTTTTCAGTACCTTCCTTCTTTAAAAGTTAACCCAGAATTTGTAGGAAGTGTATGAGTCCTTTCTCCACTCTGGAGCTGCAGTGGAGGCAATGACACTGCATCATAATTGCAATGACCAGAACCACAGAGTTGTTGAGATTGGAAGGGACCTCTGAAGGTCGTCTAGGGATTGTCTGAAAACAAGGACATACTTAGATAAAAATTTCCCTCCCTTTTTTCCACCAGAGTTCTTAAGTCAAAGGCCAAAACTTGCAGTGTGAATATCAAATACAAACAGGAAGAAAAGCCTGAATGTGTAATAAAAACTGGGGGTGTTTTAACTTCAAAGCAAACCTCTTATGCTTTGGAAATTGGTAAATATAATGTTTACATTGTGAAGACACTTCTTCTTTGAAGCAATCTTGGCAAGCCCATGGCAGGGGAAAAGTTTTGCCCCTTTGTAAGTACCATATCTCCTCACTTCCTCAGGGCTGGACAGCAATTGCTTATCCAGGACTTTTCAGAAGTTCCCACAGCATGCACAAGCTGAGCACAAAAAGTATCCAAGGGTACAGGTTTAAATAAGGAGAGGTGGTGAGTCACAGCCAGTATATTATCAGCTTCACCTGCCAGGCAGAAAGTAATTATTCTATTTCTTTCCCTTTTTAATCATTTATCCTATATTCCATAACTTCTTGAAGTGGCTCATATTAAAGTAGACTGAAGTTAATTAAATGATGGATAAAAAGCATTTCTTAGTATTTCTAGATAACTAGTCTCCTTTCAACAGTAGGAGACCACATACAGTATTTAAATGAAACAAATTTCTTATTCAGGAATCAATGAGCTTTTTTGTACATCATTTCCAAGCTGTGACTAATCAAGGGTTTATCAGTCTATTCATTAAGACAGTTTTGAGTCACTTACCTGCAGTGATGTCTCACTTCCTAAATTGATACTTTACTGAAATCCCTGGTTGGCATCATTTTCCCACCACAAACCTCTCAAATTAAATTTAAAGGAGCTTTTGAACAAAGAGAATAAAAGTGCCACTGAGTGAAATCTAAAACTACTCCATACTCAGAACAAGGTGGAGCCCATAAAGTCAGGATCCAAGTACAAAGTTTAAACAAGCTTTGAAACTGCTTGCAAGAAAGTGCTGGCAGACTGTTACCAAGTTAATTTCTTTAAGTGTCTACACTTGTGTTCTTCTGACTAGAGCCCTGACAATCGTTCCATTTTGTCCGTGATAGATTTCACACCCATGTTACAGCTAACATTTCTACAAAGTATTGTTGATAACATTTTTATCTCCTGTCTGTCCTGTTATTTTATCTGTCATCTGCTACTTTGTCAAGCTCTGAACCCAGATGCAAATTTTTCTGCTTCATCTTTTCATTAGCAGAAAGAAGGAAGGAAGGAAGGACTATTCCTTATCTGCCCTTTGGAGAGGAGCTGGACAGTTTATGATACAAAATTGTAAAAAACATTCCCAAAAGAGTATAATTAAAAGAAAGACACCTACCTCATAACCTCTAATTATCTTGACTACAGAGAATTTCTATCAAGGGTAATTTCCATCAGTGAGCTCAGTCTGTTCCTTAATTGGCTATTCAGATATGCAGAATAAATTGGGACACAGTCATCTCAGAGTGCCTCCTCTACAAATGTTTCTGCATTGACTGTTCTGGGGATGACTGGCACAGCATTCCCAGGGAAGCCTGAAAAAATCATGTTAGGTCCATGACCTTTTTGACTTATTAATTTAGTCTGACAACATAGAAATTTACAATGAGTGAGTTTATTATCAACTTTCAGACCATCATAACAAGTATAGTAATAAAAATCAGATGTGATGACACACAAAATACTTTATTCGTACAAACAGATTGTGTCATTTTACTGGTGCAGAAGATACAACAGATTTAGATGACTAATACTTTGTCCTGGGGTATTGGTAACCTTTACTGATGTGACCACTTTGCTATTGCTGCTCTGCTTCCACACTTCCTGGTGTAGGTCGCATTCAAGTCTACAAAGAGAAAAAAGGAGTCAAATAATGTGTAGCACTGTTTCTGCATTTAAATGTTGTAAGAGTAAACTGGGAAAACAAAGTTTTTTGTCTCTCAAATCTACAGTCTTCTTGCAGGGAAGAACAGCCATCCAGCCTCTGGTTTCTGTTCTTGGCAAAAAATTACTGAAGAATGCAATAACAGACCCAAACAATGAAAAAATTTAGTGCAACTATCCCTCACTGTAGTAATAAACTGGAGGAGTGCTCTGCCTGTAGCAGAATGTCCACAGGATTGTGTGAGAGCTCACTAGAGCCTGGTACCTTTTGAAAGCAGATCAAGAAAAATCAACATCTGTTACACTCGTGTAAGTAGCTGTGACAGCAGAGCACTTGTAGCAGTGCCCAGCAAGCGTGGGTGCCAGAGGAGCTGTTCCTGCAGAGTCTTTCTCTAGCAGCCCTAGCTTGGCCCCCACAATGCTTGGGGAAAATCAGTCCTGATTCTGAACTTGCTGGGGCAGTTTCTCAGGTTGGGCAATTTGCAGTATTTTTTCAGATGTCAGTGAGTGAGTGTTGACTCTGAGGACTTTCCCAGAGTGGGTGTGGAGAAACACTACTTTCTGGCACCTCAGCTTTGTTACCCCATCATAAAACAGAGTAAATAAATATATATACTGATAAAAAAGGAAATGAAAAGGGAAAAAAGAAAAGAAAAGAAAAGAAAAGAAAAGAAAAGAAAAGAAAAGAAAAGAAAAGAAAAGAAAAGAAAAGAAAAGAAAAGAAAAGAAAAGAAAAGAAAAGAAAAGAGAAAAGAAAAAAGAAAAAGAAGAAACATAAGGGGGTGAGGGGGGAGAGGAAAGGCCTCTAAGCTCTGGTCTTAGAGGCCTGGTATTTCAGCAGTTCTGGCATGAAATTAAGCAGCCTACCACTCTTCTGACTTTGATACAGCAGGAACATGAAAGACTATCTGAATATGATTTATCCCCCACCCCCTTGGCACTGTCCAAACTTTCTCTTCTTCTGCTGGACACAAAGGGGAATGTGAAGAAAAAAGAGAATTATTTGATCCATCCATTTTGCACTAGCAGAAGGTTTCCTGAGGAGTGAAAGCAATAGAACAAAAACCAGGATACTGGATACAGCATGTTGGTTGCTGCGAGAGGTCAGGAGATACGTGGTAACCTCCATCCCTTCTTCTTAGAACACATTAGCTGGCAGGTAAATACATATCCCATGCTCCTGTCTCACCATAGGCTGGAGCTCTGTCCCATCTTCATTATCCTGGAATGGTCCTGTGTTTCTGTGTTTTTGCCCTTCTGTTAACTTGTTACTCTGGCTCACAAAGGTCTGCAAGCAAAAACCAGGGTGAGATCTTTTGCGAAAGGAAACCATTATGCTAATAAAAATACCTGGTAAAGGAAGACAATTAGCCCAAGGCTAAGAAACTGTAGCTGGTTCCTGGCTGGATGACCCTGCGCAATACAGGGAGGGACTGCAGAGGCAGCAAAAGTGATGAATGCAGCTGAGAAGGATGAATCAAAAATCTCTGTTACATCTCCTACTGCAGGAATGAAGATTCTGGCTGTATGAAATCCCTCCCCTGGCTCTCCGCCCACTGCTGCGTATTGTCCTGAGGGCCACAAAGCCTCCCTTCCACCCCCAGGATGTTTGTAACCTGATTGTAACACAGACAAGTCAAATGCCTTCATGTATTGGGAAACTCCAAATTCTTGTCTGTGTTAGCAAACTTACTCTTGATCATACAATGAGGAGGAGTTTGGATGTGCTGCCCACAGTTTTTCCATAGAAGGTTACAGAGCCTGTCCTGCTTGGAAGACTCCTTGTCCCTGTGGGAAATCCTCTCTTCACCCACAGCTCTAGGGCATGGCTAATTACACAGAATTAAGACCAGAGTTAAAGAGAAACTACCACAAAGTTTGGAGGCGGAGAAAGGAGAGCTTCTGTTTCATGAAGGAAAATTGGCTTAAGAAGTATTTTAGAATTTGGCAAAACAGAGAGGGAAGAACAGAGGTCAAGGCTTCAGAGTTTTCCATTCAGTTTCATATTCCTTGCCAGGCAATGTGCTAAAGTACTATTCTGAACCAAAGCCAAAGAATAAATATCTGCTTTCTTCTTTACAAAGGGTTAAGCCTATCTTTAGGCTGCCTTTTTGTTGTGCTGTTGTTGTTCTCAACAGAATTCTATGAATATTACAGAGACTCTTAACAGCAGCATTAAAAAATAAATAAAAAACGAAACTCCAAAACAGTTCTGAAGAAATCCGTCCAGAACATTTGTATCATATGAGCTACTCGGGCTGGTTATTTTCATGGATCACTAAGATTTTCTCTGTTGTGTAGTTTTTGAAGGAAAAGACAGAAGCATCAAAAATAGCACAAAAGGAAAAAAAAATCTACATCTTCAGATATTCTCTTAATTAGAAAGGGATGACACATATATTCAAAGGCTTCAGTTACAGCACTACATCACTATTTGCTAAGTACTGAAGGTAATACAATACAGTAATTACAAGGGTAAAGATACAGAACAGAGGCAGAAGAGTTTAATCAAGAGATAGGAGACAGTGTTTTGGTAAAAGAATCTGTAAAGGTATGAAGCAGCGCAACTCAGATTTGCACGAAATTTGTTCAGAACTATAGCATCTGTAGGATGTGGAATGGATCCCTGACCTGCTACTTGTTAATTTTTTCTCATCAGCGTACAGTGAGTCACAAGAAATACAAGCATCAGTCTTAGGGCTCTCCCTGGATTAATTTCTGCAGCTAGCTCATCTATTTATTTAAATCTTTTAGTTACCAACAATATATTGAAGATATATCTAATTAGGCCTAAATAGTCAACAATTACTTACAGAATATGACCTAAAAGAAGGCAGCAGGTTGTAGCTAGCACTCAGGAGTCAGAGGGAGCCATTTACTTCAGTTTATAAATTAATGTACTTGTATCCCTGAGCCTTACCCTGTTCTATGGTGTTGGAAAGGAAATAGCATGGGTTGTGGGTTCAGATTACTAGGTCTTGGGGAAAGAAAAAGTGCTTAAAAGCTTTGAATGTCTCAAATATCTTTGCAGTAATCAGTGGGGTTTACCAGCAGCTCCTGATCCACAAAGTATGGCTTCTCTGCAGTTCCATCATTTGTTTCCATATCAATAGCAAAGCAAAGGAACATGGCATCTGCTGTCACTTCAAACACAGACAGAAAGCTGTGGGACATCAGGTAGGCAAAAAATCCAACCAGCAACAGAGGAACTACCCAAGCTTGCAACTCCCGGTGGTAGTTAAATGCCATCAATCCTCCAAAAACTGTAAAGCATACAACAAACACCTGTAAAGGGCAGTGGGAGAGAAGTGCAGCCTCATTAATCATGTAGAATTGTTTCTCATATAAAAACCAATCCTTCCAAACCCTGAGGCAAGTACATTACAGCCAGTATTTTAAGAGCACATCTCATCTGGGAGACAGCTAAGCAGTTTGCAGATCACATAGTTGTGACACTTTGTGTTCAATTTCATGTGTAAATGCCATAGGGCAGAGGAAACCTTTTGTCATGTATTTACCAAAGACTTGATGCAATTGGAACTGCCAGAGTGGCTCCAAGGACACTGCTATTATACAACTAAATAACTCTGCAAAGTTAAATTCCTCAAATATTTTTCTCTGCCAAGCTTATTTTATCGCATTGACAACATCGAATTTAACTAAGATAAACTTTATTTAGTTTAAGTATATGAAAAGATAATCAAACCTAATTTTTCACTTCATTTTTACAGAACAATTATTTTTATTTACTCTTACCTTTCCTAAGAATAGGAGGAAATCTCCGAAACAGCTAATGGATGCAAGTTTAGCAGAATTCCTTGCCAAAATACAGACAGCATCCTTTGCTGATGTACAAAAATTTGTCCCATTTATGGCTGTAGTTGTGTATGCATGCTGAAATGACATAAGATAATAATGCAGTGAGAAAGGAAAGATTCATAATCTAGATTTTACTTTAGCAAAACACAAAACCTTAAACTCTATTTGGAATTTCTAACTTTATTAATATAAAGAGGTTTTTATGCATAATATGGAAATTTTATTTTAAATTACTATAATAGCCATAGCTTTTAAATTCAAAGAGTTTTTCTACATAATTTCCACCATTAGCAAATGTTACAATAGCGACTAAATAAATTCCTGAAGGAACATTTATCCAGTTTATTTTAAAACACCAAAGTTCTCTACCCCAAAATTTGTGAACGAATATGATACAATTACCAAAGAACACCTGGAGTCACACTATCCAAACTTACTGACTATCTGTCTCCAACACTGCTGGCAAAATATGAAAGCAGAAAATTGAAGTTATGTATTTACTGATTCATTAAAGGTTGATGATTAAAAAGCTTTTATACATGGCTCTTTCAAACACTTGAATTTCAGTGAAATTCAAGCTTATGGTCATAGCTATCAAACAAACCTTTTCATGAAGGTTCCTGGACTAGACCAGTGACTGTAAGGTCACACACCCCACCCCACTCTGAACAACAGATAATTGGAGCACTCCAAGTTTTTCAGTGTATTGAGAATTTTACATTATATCGCTTTGTGGAAACTTGCCTGGACAGGTGGGGAGGATAAAATATTTACCTTCGTGGACTTGATTATTTTCACACTTATGCATAAACTAACATATATGTCCAATTTATGAAACTCCTCAACAAGGTTTTAAAACTATGTCCAAAATATCAGCTAAGAAAAGCAGCACTCATGACACTCATGAAACATATTCTGGGCTTTACTAGCAATTCTTATGAGTAGTTTCCCTTTACTCAAACTATTGGAAGGTAGATTATGCCACAAAAACTTAAGTCACATCTGATATGGTCAGTAAGAACCACAGTGTGCAAGGGATTACTGTTCTGAGGGAATTTATAAGCCCAAACATGTATGTGGTGCTTACATTGCTTTCTGTTTCACATGGAAGTGGAAAAAAAGAGCCCATACAGGGTTTGCACAAAGTGAATTACACTGGCCTACTGAAAACCCTTCCTGTTCAAAAGTCTTTTTATTCTTACTTACGATTCAAAATATAAAATCATTTCAGATATCTGAAGCAAAGAAAATTTATTTTTGTAGAGTTCAGTTTTACCTCTGCGTAATTTCTGTAGTGTAGCAAAGCTATGACATTGTACGAAAAGAAAGAGAAAGAGGGAAAGAGGGAGAGAAAGAGGGAGAGAAAGAGAGAAAGATTAAATGCAATCAAAGATTTTTACCTCTTTATTGTGGATATAATTTGCATGAAAAATAGTTATTTTTCCTCTGATAGTAAAGAGAAAGCCAGTGACATTCAGTAAATACTGTACTTACATATTAGCAAATACATCCATAGATGGAAAAAGTATAAATAAAGGCCATAGATTTTATGTCTACTCTATGAAAACATCAGAGACCCCAATGAACTCTGTAGAAATCCAAAGAGTATCTGCATAAAAATATTTAAACAAGCAAGCTCACTACATTCCTAAATAGGAAAAAATGCTTTCTGTGCTAACTTCCATTTATCTTGAAGCTGTTCCCTTCCTGGCAGGATGCCATCACACCGGAATATCCCAAGATGCGGTGGCAGGAGAGGTGCTGGCCCAGCACACAGGCAGAGGGGAGACTGCCTCACACCACCTCTATCACCTCTGTCTTCCNGGATGCGGTGGCAGGAGAGGTGCCAGTGACAGCCCTGCTGGCCCAGGACACAGGCAGAGGGGAGACTGCCTCACACCACCTCTATCACCTCTGTCTTCCAGTCATAGCTGTCACTGCATATTTCAGACATGCACAGATTTCTCTTTATAACATGCTTTGAGTTCAGTCTGTCTCATCATTCCCATTAAACAGACAGGGAACTGAGACACAAAGTAGAAAAGTGTTTTCTAAGTTTGTTTTTGTCCCTTAAGAACTAAATTCACAGAGCAGATTCTGATCTGTTGAGGTCAGTATAAATTTTGCCAATAAATTAAACTATTTCTGTATTCATTATATATTGCAAAAAATGTGTTTTAAAAATTAAAAAGAATGTTAAAAAAGCACATGAGCTTGTATAAACATTGTTTCCAAACTTAAAATAAATACCCATTTGTTTGCACTCTTGAAGTAGCCACTTTGGTATTCAAAGAATGTGCAATGAAAAGAATTTCTGATATTTATTAACTAGAACGGTTATCTTGGAAAGACTGAAAATGACGCTGGAGACAGAACACTACCTGAACAGGCATTTGTTGTGTTACAAACCAGCTGATAAAAATGGCATTTATAGCAGTTACAACTTAAACAAATCATGTAAGTACTACCTAATGGTAAAAGTCAAGAAATAAAGGCAGACAGGTAATAATCTAACATTCTAGAATGAATAAGAGAGAGACAGAAATTAATGAACTGCTGAAGGCTACAAAACTAGTCAGACGTATATGAAGCAAGAATATTACCAGCACAAATGGAAGACTTAGCCAAGTGATCTCTACCTTTTAGCAAAAATACATTTCTGAGGAAAAAATTATTTGGAGGGTTCAGCCTAGAATCTTTTTCCATACACTTGCCTCACAATTATCAAGTTTCTCATGCAGACCCCATGCCCTGATCCCCTCCAGCCACATAGAAATCTACATGTTCTCACTAACAAAACACATCAAACATTTAAGCTAGTGTACATTTCCATGAAACTCAGCATTGCACAGAAATGAGCTCAAGTGATTTTTCATTCTTACTCATCAAGGAACATCTAACACACACAAGTTATTACCTTTACTTGCAAATAATTTTGGACTAAAAAGCTTAGATATCCCATTAAGCTTAAAATTGCAAGATATGTGCAATAATTCAAAGCATTTCAAATTAAAGATGGTTGTGAAGGCTAAGATAGTAGACCATGGTCAGTTAAGAACCTGCTAACATTTAGAAACATGTTATTTAAATATGTGTTTTTACAGAATATATTTTTCCATGCACAAAATCCTTAGTGGACTTGAAAATGCGTGAGAGAAGGGCAGGAGGAATGATCCAAAAGGTACAGAAAGCTCTGTCTGGGGAACACGAGGCTCTTCTGTCTGGAAAAATCATGACTGAAGGAGGATGTGCAGCAAGAGGGCTTCCGGCTCATGAGAAATGCAGAGAGGCTGTGTAGGGGTAGGGGGCTCACTGCTCCTTCCAGAGCAAAGAACAGGCAGGACAGTATGCAGTAGAAGCCGAATGTGAAAACAGATCGCATTTCTTCTTGCCATAAACATGTAAACTGTGAACTGCTTGGCAAAGGATGCTTGAGCTGCTAAAAGTTCACATGAGCTCAACAGAGATGGGGATTTCAGGGAAAAGGAATCTGCAGAGGGTTAAACTCATAGAAAATACACAGCTCACAAAGTCCATAGGTTGAAAATAGATTCAGAAACAACACAGAGGAAGGGAAATTTCCTTTTGTTCTACCTTAGCATTTACTCATAATCACTGCTGAAGATGGGATACTGAGCTAGAAAGAGATTGTCTGATCCTTATATGCACATTATAGCTCTTTTATTTTTACCTTTGCCTAATTAATTGACCTTTTACAATGGTATTCTCTGCTCCGGTGACAAGCAATTAATGATGGCACTGATAGCACAGGGTTGGTCAGGAAGCATGGGAGACAGTGGGTTGGGATCAGCATTTATCCTTGCACCAGCAAGTTGATCTCGTATCATCACCTCTCTGAAGAACACAAGCCTCTTCTGGCTTGGGGCCTGGGAACGAGACACTGATTTCTCAGTGTCAGGATGAATAAATAGGGAATGTGAATGTTTACATATTTCCAAATACCACAGTATGCAAAAAAAAACTATTTAAAGAATATATCCTTCTGTGCCTCACAACACAGAATGTCAAAGGTCTTGGAAAAAGTGACCTGGTAGTTTCATGAGAAATAGGCTGTGGCTCAGATCCAGGCTGTAAGCTCCCCAGTTGTTGAGAATAATTGCTACTTTGTGTAACAGCTGAATTCAGCCCTCCATTCTAGGGCTTGCTTTCATAAAATGAGCTTGGGGAAGAGAAAATTTCCATAGCAACAGAATCTTCTTAAAAAGGAAGAAGGAGACATGCTGGTCTCTCATCCCAGTTTAGCTTTTTCTGCTCTGCTGGTGTTTTCAGCCCGATCTGATTTTATTGCTGCCAACTCTCTTGGAGGCTGCCCTGGTCAGCTACCCCCAGTGCAGTGCAGCACAGCTTAGGCTGGACCTTAAAGAGTCTTAGCCTGCAAGTGTCACTGATGTCAGTGGAAGACCCTCAGAAAACAAAATCCAGTGATAGCAAGAGGCAATGAGTGTGGCTGCAGTGCAGCAGTTTGTTGTCTGGTGAGAGAATTGTATTATGACTTTCAGATGGTGGGAAACGACAGCGAGATGGACCTTGTCAGGCCCCACTGAAGAGATGAGGACATACAAGAGTGGAAGGGACTTTCAGCCACCCCAGTGCCTATTTCGGATTAACTTATTATGCAAATCTTCTCTTAAGTGGAAAACTCCCTCTTTAAATCACTTAGGACTTCCCCTCTCCCAGGCCTTACGTTTGGAGCTATTCCAGACAGTTGTCCCACTTGTCCTTAGGAACCTTCTTCCAACTTCCAGACAACATTTATTCATGAACAATTTACTCCTACTCATTTTTCTGTTGATCTTGTCTGGCTTTTACCCCTCCCTCCTGTTTCATAGATGGCTAACCAGCTTGCTCTTACCCTTCATTTGTCACAGGCTATTCCAGTCCCCCCAGTGAGATAAGCCTGAGCACATAACCAGCAAGTTGTACAATGGCATTTATCCCCCTTTTTCCAGTGCAAATGTTTCATCTCGTAGCTTCTAGGACTGACTCTGTGCTTCCTTGCAGCCTTGTTAAAAAAAGGCTATTGTCCTGTGGCTGACAGACACATGGAGAATATGCTTCTCCTCCACTTCTAATCAATAAGCACACATCTAACATAGAAATGGTTATTTTTTGTTCCTAGGCTAATTACTGTCTGTAAGAAACCTTCAATAACCTCCTGAATTTTCCCAAGCAGCTCAAAAAGCAAAACTTTAATTTATTTCCATTCCACCTTATATTGTCAGTCTGGACTTACTGGAGAAAACTTTCAAGTTTCCTTGCTTCCTACTCTCTGTGTCATCTACTCCCTCCATGGCTGTCATCCTGTGGGTGGGACCAACACAACTTTCTCCTCAGAGGGTAGTCGGGTGTCCTTTCCTGCTTCGTCGCAGCGTTACACATGGGCTCCATTTCCATGACAGGGTTGGATCAAAAGGATCCTGCCTTATGTGCCCATTGCATCATGATCACATCGTTACTGGGGTTGCTTTCAGTGCTTCTGCACTTAGTGAGAAAATGTTCTTATTTGGGAATTTTAAAATAAATCAAAATGAAGATTTCAAGAGGGTTGCTCATAAATTTCTCTACTTTAAAGCACAGAATTACTGGTCACTTGCTTAATTGCCTTTTATTTTCTCTCTCTCTCTTTTTTTTTTTTTTCCCTTTTGTTTCTTCTTAATGGGATAGGGAAGAAGAGAAAGGTATCAAAGTAAGAATTAGTCCGTTTTTTTCAACTCTATTCCCTACATGGTTCATCCTACAGAACATGTAAAGACCCAAGGAATTTTATTTCCTATTATCACATACATAAAGTCTGTAGAGGGAGAATAAACATTTAAAATATGATTTCACTGCAGAAGAACATATTATCCTTGTATATTCAAGAGGATTGAAAAATTAGCTCTATATCTAGAATGTCAGTAACATTAAAATACAGTATTGTTTTTGTGAGGAAAAATAAGTACTTGATAGGGTGAGGCACAATGTGTTTGGCATGCAGAGAACTGTGCTTTACAATAGCATGCATGAATTTTTGTTTTATCTAGGTGAATTCTCCACAAGGCATTTAACTGAAACCTCCTGATAGGCTTCCGTCCAAAGTTTTAAGAGACAACCAACTGCCATGGATATACAGCCATTAGACAGACTTGCTTTTGGTTTATTACACTAGACAATTGCTGGCTTTCAGACTCAGAGAAGGGTCTCTGTCCTAGGAAACGGGGCTCACACCCTCCTCAATTCACTAACAGCCCAGAAGGCTCCACTGCAGCAACCATGCTGATGAACACAGAAACCACACCCTGCTCAGCAACCCCGTTAGAAACCCAGGCACTGCACTTTGGAGGGGTCAGTTTGCCAACTGGCTGCAGATGGACCCAGAGCAGACACAGAAAAGCAAAACTATCCTGTTGTATTGTTTTAAAAATAGTCACTGTAACAAGGATGTAAAGGGAGAACATGTGAGCACTTTGATGTATCTAAAGTTAAGACTGCCATTTACAACTTAAGAAAGTGGGAGAGACACAGACCTTGTAATTCCCAAACCACATTAAAAAACATTAAATATTCTTTTTACAGAAGAAAAATTTCAATTTCCTAGATTTTACTTGAGATGATTGGATATGTTTATCTGGAACATACTGAAACCATCAGAGCCAGATGAAAAATCTGTGGTAATTCTGACAAATGTTGGCAAACAGAACTGTCAAGTAAGTATAGTGACTTTATATTCAGAAAGCACTTTTCAGCCACAGAACCCAGAGTGCTTTACAAATGTTGCTAATGGATTATACACACACATGAATCACTTTGCCCATGACTGAAGTGGAACAGCTCAAGGAGTGAATTGTTTAACAGCACATAGCAACACTACACCACAGTTTAGCACAGGATCCAGTTGCAAATGGAAGAGAAATTTAGGAAGGCTGAATGTAACTGTCCATATTGCAATCTGCACAGGACACTGGGCTTACATTACCCCTCCTCCAACCACCCCTGCAAATACGACAATTGCCAGCGTCTAGCACAGCACTCTGTCACGATGGGAAGATGACAGGGTAGCTCTTGGGCTTGTTCCAGTTAACTTCCAGGAGAGCTCAAAACTGAACTGAGCCTGCAGAGAATGAGTTACATCAGGGATGCATGCAACTATTAAAGCCAGTGTTAAATCCCACATGCAGGGTGGTACTACAGCCCAAAAAGTACCCCTAGATAACATAATAGAGCACTTGGTTGATTCTGTATGGGAAGAAAGAAGCTGCATTCTATCACCAGGGTTACTTCCTCCAGCACCTGTTTCTCATCTGCAAGTTCTCAGAGGGAAAACAAAGTACTCTATTTAATCCTGATTAAACTTGTGAATGAAAGAACAGGAAGAATTTAAATTACATAAGCAGTTTAACAACAGGTTGAAGAAAATAGTGCAGAAGTGATTGGAACTTTTCTTTTCTTTTTTTTTTTTTTTTAGAGCTTCAGGTAATTCTATGCTTTTCACTATAGTGAAAGTAATACTAGAATAAAAAGTGAAAGAATAGTAAATAGTAAGGAATGCTAATGTACACAATGATCTTTGGACTAACTTTTACAACAGCTGTTCCACATTTTAGGTTACAAAAAAAATCAAAATCTGAACTTAAAGAATACTTCTTTAAGAAAATGTTAGAAACACAGGCATAATTTTTTTATTCCTCCCAAGTCCTAGTCTCAGGTCTATGTTCATCTGTGTGAAATTTCTAGGTTGTTCCCAGCAGCCTCCACCAATCTCAGTAGGAGCTCTCTGTTAATCAAGAAATATATCAAAGCTGCTTAAAATGGCGGACTTTTTTCCTTCTTTTCTCTTTTACATTTAGCCACAGATTTTACAGAATCAAAGAATAAGACTTTAAATTGTAGCCAAAATTTTTGTTAAGAAATAGCCTTGAACAGATTAGTTATAGGGGAAAAACAGAAATAAATAATTAGACCCATAAATTACCCTATGAGATGCAATAACCCAAGGCCAATGTTTAAATTTCATACAGATTAAAATTCTATTAAAATCTTGTGGCCTGTTCTTGCTTTTTTCCTTCTCTAACTGTTGCCCAAGTTGCCCTGGATTTGGATCATGTGGACTATCACCTTTGCTGAAAACACATTCAAAAAATGAAACAAAAGCAAACACTTTATTACAATCATTAGATTAAAAGCCACAACTCATATAAAAACAGAAATTTGCCAACAATAGATTAGGAAACAGGAAATCTTTTAAGGGAACAAGAGCTACAATACATCCTTCTGAAACAAAAGGAAGAACATTACAGTCATTAATTCTTTTAACAAACACATAGCAGTCAACAGCTGGAGAAAGTAAACAATACGATGCTAGATATCTCTTTGAAAGGCAGCAAGCCAAGCCAAGGGGAAAGGGTGACTACAAATGGAAAGCCTGCAGGCAAAATGAACTCTGATATTCCTCACCAAGTCACTGACTATAAGACCTACCTAGAAAACATAAACCTCTAAATTCAGAGGTTTCATTGCACGTGTATATAATCTAAGGTGAACTAAACTGAAAATTTTCTCTTCATAACTGTCCAAGATGAAGCCTAATTTATGCACCTACTTAAAAGGAGAAGTCAGACCCTTTATCAGAATTGTCTCGTTTACTTCACTACTACCCTCAGCAATGAGAACAAAGAACTCAGCAGTCAGAGGGTGGAATCAGTGTGAACATATGACTCCGTTTCACATTAAGAATGTCACAGTCCCCAGAGATTAAAACAAGGCAATGACAAAGATGACAACTAACTACTTACATTTATATGTGTAAATCGGGAACACATTTGGAGAAAAGAATTGTGAAGGTAAAAAGAGGTGTCAAGTATCTGTAAAACTGCTGCATGTCAGAAATCATCCATTTCCAATTAAAATATCTTTTAAACAAGACTGCTGTTATCATGGTTTGTATTTCCAGATTACTGATACTGGCAACCACTAGGATTTTAAGTTTCTTTATTCAGGACTTTCAGGTGGAAACCACTGTAACTAGCTTAATGTCACCTCTTCAGGTATGTTTCCTAAGTCTTAATTGCTTCCTCCTACCTTGACTCTGTGTTTCAGGAGTCTGCCTGGCACAACTCAGCACAGTGTTAAGTCTTCTTACCTACAGAAATAGCAAGTGGCCCTTTGAAAGGGCTGACTATCTCAAGCTATATTAACAAGTTTTCTAAAATCCAGCACCTTGCACATTTGTCAATTCTGTTTCTTTGCACCAAGTTTCATCTACACTTGGAGGCTTTTTTGTTTGTTTAATTTAGGTGGCCAGCAGGAAACTTTGGCCTGCATGCACCGGCTGTGGCTATTCAGCCATGCTAAGGGTCAGGCACCAACCATTAGTCAAGTATCCAGACTAGGCTGAGGGACAGAGATGACAGAGCATACCTGGTTAAAGTATCTTAAGCAACTTTTCTGGAAGCAAACCCAGCAGAAACAGCAGTCGAACAGGTTCTTTGCATTCTTCTGCAATAAAATGAAATGATTGGTTACTGGACACCAATAATTAGCCTCAAAGAATACCATCATTCTTAAAAAAAAACTTGCTTTACAGGTGACTGACTCTTCTCATAAAATTTTCACTTAGGCAGCAGATATTTCCATTAGGGTTTTAGGAATTGTTTTTAATTCAGACTCTTCAATATTAATGACTAAAGAGCTGTGCATTTTTTTTTCTTCCTGTGGGTGGAAGATTCTTCTCTGGGAAATGAAAATAAGTGCTGCAAGCAGCTTTGTGAGCTAACAGCTGCCTGGGGAGAAAAACAGGCAGGCAAGTCAGTAATCCTTAAAGCACTTCACAGTGATCAGGGAGTAGAGTCAGATTTTTAACCTGATTACAAAAATTTCCACAATTCTGAAATCACTGGTACCCTAATGAACAAAAATAAAAGAACAGGTAGAAGGGCTTATATGAACATACACGAGTTTTGACTCAGAGCATTACATTCATTTTTCAGTTCAGGAAGAAAGATCTTGTATATAGAACAGGCTATTCATAGCCCATTGAGCTGTAATAATTTCATAGCAAAAACTGAGCAGTAAAGCTCAAGGTTTGTTCCATGCTCTATCACATCATGAGCTCAGAACAGCTAATTACAGTGATGATGCAAGAAAAGAATAAGACAGCTTAGTATCCACAGTAGCCTTCCAAATTTAAGTGGCTGTTTTTCTCAACAAAAGGAAATTCATTTCAGGGATACTTGGTCTTTTTAATCTTATTTTTCCAGAGGTCAGAATATTTTTATCGTGTTTTGGAAAGCAGAGATCTTCCAGTCACTGTAGAAAACTCTGGTCCCAACAACTACTATTGTTCAAGCAGAAACCACAAAGCTCCCAACTTTTTCCAAAAGGGTTCATGAAAATATTCCAGGAATAACTCCTTCAAAACGGTGACTGCACATGCACACTCCTGACAGAGAATAATTTACTCTTGCTATGTATTGCTGGAGAGATGGTTTTACTAAAGCTATGTTATCTCAGTAAGGACTGCTTGTTAAAAGCCTAGAGCAAGGGATTTCACCTACAATCTCGTTTCTGATTCTGCTTGAAGACTGTTGTGTAGAAAACATCTGTAAATTTAACTGCAAGCTTGCAGGCCCTTGACTTCTTCTCTGTTCATAGAGAACAACAACATTTTTTGCAAGGGTGGGGACAAGAATGCAGTGTCACTTCTCCATCCTTTAGTCCCGCTACTCTGGCCCTCAGCCTGTCCTTTCTGCCATGCAAAGGAGCAAGGTTACTCTTGGGGGGATCCTTCCAAGGACTGAGGATACGAGCTGGCCACAGCATTTTCTAGTCTCTTTAGCAGCAGTTACAGCTGTGGATCATGTCACAGAATGCTTGGGAACTGGCCCAAAAGGAGCCTGCAGCACAGTGCTGCATACATAAATAGCCTTTCTTTGCTAATTAAATCTACAGTTGTTCAGATTACAAAACCATGTAACAAGCAAGCTCACTTATCCTGCTTGCTCTAAAGGAAGAAAATATTCTAAGTCATCCCACCTACTGTCTTTATGCAATGTTCTTAGTTAACACAACTTCCCAAGTTTTATAACCCAAACTTTCATATGAAAGCAACATAAATCCAAACCACACCTTTCAAGTGTTTTATTACAAGGGGTTTTTATTCAAGCATTCATAACCTATACCCAACACATGCCTCCTAGGTATGATCAATGTGAATACCCTGTTATAACTGTACATAATGTGCTTCAAGGCCAATGTAAACCCTAGAGGAAAATTTATATTTATAGTAAATATAAATATTAATTTATATTAAATTTATATTTAAAACCTTTTCTTAATTCTTCTCCTAAAATCAGAGCTGTGCATTCCTGTCTTCCCTCCTTGAAAAAGGGCCAGAATTACCTACAGTAGTGTGCTTCCAGAAGAAGATAACAGATGTGGAGATGCATGGAAGGTAAAAAGAAGGCAAAAAACATTCAAAATAGCCCAGATCTATGTATCTTAAAAGATGTGTGTTGGATACTACACAGCTCCCAGGAACAGTTCTTATTCCATATATTCTTTTTATAAAAGCATATTACAAGGCAGATGAAGTATTTTCTATAAGAGATCTTAAATCTAACAACAGTATTCTTACTTTTGCTTCTTGAATATAGGTGATGCAAAAATTTTTAATACAGCAGTCTGCCATTTTTTTTCTTTATCATTCACAAAAAACTTTATATAAAAACACTAAATAAAGGTGAGTTTAATATTAGTATTTTCTGCTTTTAAAAATATTGGACTTGAGAATAAAAACAAAGCATTGATATCTGAGTTGGGAGAAAAAAAGCTTTTCTAATGAAGAAAACATGATAAAATATAAAATCCATCTATTAATAACAGATCATCTATTTTTAAGCAAGAAATATATTCTTCACTTCTTTGCCCCATGATCTCATCTTTAAACTACTGCTTTTATAGTGTTATAGTAGTATTTACTTACCTTTCGGATTAAGATATTGTAAAGGTACAAGAGAACAATCCTTGGTATTCTCAGTACTGTGATTAGAAATGAGCCTTTTACAGCAGTTCCTAGATGGTAGCAGAAAAGAACTGATATGGAAGACAGGACTGGGTGAGGTGGTGGGTTATTTTTATTTCTAGAAAGAAAAACAACATTTTAAAAATGATTTAGCAACTTATTTAAGAAGACAAGCATTGTGTCTCTTCAGTGTTTGGAAATTTAAAGAATTAAGCTGTTACAGATGTTACCCCTTTCCTTTCCTAACTGAACTACTCCAGTTCTTCTACTGACTTCATCTGAGTGTTCACCTTAGTTCAAAGAAAAGCAGCCAAATTTAAAACTTCTGGGTCAGTTTAATTCTTAAGCAAATACTGTTTTCTGGAATGGAAAAATACCTAGGAAAAAAACCACAATGGAAAATAGGAGAAGTAAGTGAACAGTATCTGAGAATATTCCTTGAACATCTCTCTCCAGTTTCTGTCACTTCTTTCATTCTCTGCAATCTTTCATTAGATTCTTGGTTCTGCAAGATTTTATTCTGAGGGAATGAATCCACTTTCTTCTTTAGTGGTGAAATTAAAACTAGAAAATAAAAATCACTAGTTTTCACCTGTAAAATTGAGAGCTACTATCTAGTTTTTTATTTTATTAAAATGATTAATGCCTTTTTTCCCCACACACACACAACAGGCTTTCTTTTAAAATTGAATACAGTAAAAACCATGAACATCATCCTATATGCTTAGGATTATAATCTGAACTAAAAAACTTGTAGTTCTAGAGCACACTAATCTGTATTGTTTTGGAAAAATAATGTCTCTGCCAAAATCAGAAAGCAAAGACCAAAAAAATGGCCTAAATACAAGTTTTNGATGAGTATTCATAATTAGACCTTCCATAAAGTAACTCTTAAGCAACTGGCCCAACCCTGAAATATTTAGTTAGGCAACAGAACCAGCAGCAGTTTGACTAAGTAGTTATGTAAAGATCAGACCTAATGTCACAAATAAGAAGGCCTATTTTCAGAATTGTTTTAATCAAAATCTCTGTTTAAAAATATTAAAAATTTTAAAATATTTAAAAATAGTTTGCACAAGAAATTAAAAAATAAAAAGGCGTCAATAAGAGAGTGACTGGTTTGGGCTAAGGAGTTCTAAAATTATACTTTTATTAAATCCTCACATCAGCAAGGATTTAAATCATACACACTATATTCAAGAGAGGGATTACAGCTCTGCAAGAATTCTGAAGACATCACTGCAGTTCATTCAAAACACAAAAAATTTTGCAGTGGAGAAGTAGTATTTAAATATGTGAATATACCACATTATTTGAAATAGGAAATTCCAACAAAGCAGTTGTTACATTTATTATTTTTGTCTTAAAACCAGGGGAAAAGCTTGGGGGATAGTGGAATTTTATACTGAATAAGGCAGTTGGGGGTTTTTTTAGAGTCATCAGGTTTCTGTGCTAGAAACACATGCATTGTAGTGTGGATGAACTATTCTATTCATACTGAGCCATTGTTTTTTTTTCTCCACAAAACTCTTCCTTGTATATGACAGTGTCAATTTGATCTCAGAATATAAATTATTAAGTTTCTGCAAGTGAAAGGTTAACTGGTGATAAGAAACACAGAAAGGAGAAAGTTTACTCCTGTGTTAATAATGTACTTATTACTGAAGAGAAAAACAAAGAAGGGTTTTGATATTTTTAACATGACTCAATAATGAGCAGCAATGTAAAAATTTAAAGCTTAGTTTAGATAAATTTTTACATATTTGGGTGTTTTTCCACACCTCTTTTTCCTATCAAAGAATTAGCACAAGAACAGGGTTTGACAAGGGTTTTGCTTTGCCTCCAAACAGATTAGAAAAAGAACAGATTTTCCTTGTAATTCTGGTTCAGAGTAGGAAACAGGAAAAGAGGCTAAACACAGCAACAGGTGATGGATATGACTGTAAACAAGCTCAAGATTGGCTCAATCATCCACCTACTCCTATTGCTCTCAAGGCTGAAGCTTCGCCCACCTTTGGGCATTATATGGCTGCAGTGACTTTAGCACAAGCATACAATGATTATGCTGTGGATTCTGTGCACGTGAGCTCCACTGCACGGGCACTAGGTATGAGGGAAATCTGTGAATCTGCCTGATTAGTTATAAGACTGAACAGAGCCACAACTTGCTTTTCCTCTTTGGTATTTCTGTTTCATGTTATCATGAGATTGTTTGATTTACATACAACACTACCATTCCAAATTCCTGTGGACCTATATTCAATACCACATTATCTTTTAATAATTTTATTTCTTCATTACTGTCAACTGCCTTCATTTACTTCTGAGCTCTGTGACACTCAGTATCCTTTTTTCAACACTAAGTTCCTTGAATCAAATGATCACAAATGCATCTTTCATTTTAAAAACATTTTTCGTGAGAAGAAAAAAAAATGTCATCTTGACACACTCAACAGACATAGGCATTTGAATGGGAGAAAAGGGTATTTCTTCATTTCTTTAAAATGCTCTTCTCTTAAGAGCTATGCTTACAGTTTTCTTCACTCATATCTCACCAATTTCAAAGACTGTAAAAAATCAGTATAAAATACTTCAGAAATGTTAAAGAATTAATTTTCTATTCCTCAAGTAAATATGCATCTCAATTTTTAAACAAACAAAATAAATTACAAGATTTGTAATAAAACAGACATTGTGAGACTACACGTGCTTCCAATGGCCCTTTTACCTTCTCTCAAAGCCACATGGGACAGGTCTGACTACATACATGCTGGTGGCTCTTTTAGGTCAACTACGTAAGTAGGGCAAAGGATATCCATAAATATCGCAGATACTTTTCAAGAGGAAGCCTTTAAAAGTTTGTTCATCTCTCAATAACTTTGGTGCACATCCATAAACCTTCATTTTTAACTTACTGGGAGAGATATATATTTCACTTCTCTTGGAAACTGTGGTACTGAACACCTTAGTCAGGTAAGTAACCCCAGCCCTTAATTTCAAATCTGTGCAGTGATTTATGTGCACTGGAGCTACCAAAGAAGCATGGACAGGACAGTGATGCCTGTGACATGGATCGAGTTACCACATCACATTCCTTTACTCCCAGAGAGGGGGAAAGGTTCATCTCCCTGCAAAGGTAAAGAGATATATAACACCTAAGCACATCAAGGTGGGAATAAACCCTCATGTAAAAAAGAAATTGCAACAAAGAAGGTTTTTTAAAAGACTGAGCCCTTTTCACAAGCTGTAAAATGTAACCATTAAGCAACAAATTCATTTATTTTTATTAAATTTATGAAATCTTCTGTGTATTCACATTTCATCTAAAATAAAAGAAGGCAAAATCCATTTTCAGTCGTGGTGTTACAGGCCAAATATACGTAACCTGTAGAGCTAATTCAGGTAAAATGATCTTTTGCCCACCCCGTTTGCAACTCAGCTGTGGTTGTTGGCTGTGCAGTGCATTGCTGAGTGGCTGTGGAAGGAGATTTCCGCATGGGAAGGCCGTGCCATTTCCTCGGAGCACTTAGAGAACAAGAAGAAAGCCTGCCTGTAAGATCCCATAAACAAACTCTTGTGACATGCCTTTATGACGCTGCCCCAGGGAATACATTAAAAACACACAGCACACAAGCTCAGAATTGCTGGAACAGCTTGAGATAACCCTTGCCCTTGCTGGTGTGGCTGCTCCTGCAGTTAACCACACTCTCCCCATTCCTGCACTGCTCTGCATCTCTGTGGATCTGTGCTGACAGCCTAAACGCCAGGACAAGGGATCAGCACCACAGAGAAGCTGCTTTTCCCCTTGCAAACAACCCTCGTAACAGAGTACAGGTCACCTGGCAAGCCAGAGAAGAGCTCAATGGTATTGTACAGAATGATACCAATACAATTGGGAGCAGGAACCTTCTGTACTTGGCAGCCAGTTCCTGCAGCAGTAAAAAATAGCTGGAAAGCGGAAGTCCCTAGCAGAGCAGTAAATGTCATCACAGCAGTTTCTACAGGTGCTTCCCTGCCCTGCATGAACAAGATACAGACAGTGCCTTTGCCTTGGGGATTTACATGGTATATTGCACCAAAATGCACTGCAGCACACAGCCCAGGAGCTCAGCACAACTACTTTATTTCTCGGGAACTCAACAGAACTCCTTTACTTTCCTGTGCTTTCTCAAGCCAATTTAAATGAGCCTTTAGTGCCTTTTGAGCATTGAGTTGTTAAAACTGGGGTACATCAGTGTGCTTACAAGACAATAGCAGCTCACTATCCACAGCAGCACAGCCATGGGATTTCCAGAGCGTCAGTAGGAAAGAAAAGAGATGACATCAGACATGAGAGTTCCTCCCTTTTCAGGTCCTATTATAGCATGTAAAAGAAGGATAAGACTATGTCACTCTTTCAAAAAGCTTTCAACCTTTAAAAAAAGCAACATTTGCTCTTACCTAAGCATCAGTTCAGTGGCACAGCTGTTGCGTGTGTCCTCTCAGGGACAGGATCCTGATACACGTGTTAAACCTTGTCCTGCCTTGGCTTTTTGGATGGGATAATAAAACATTGCATAAACCAGGGGTGGGCATTTGTTCTTAGATCTTCCAGCCTTGCTGCTTTGGCTGGAACAGCACAGCTGCATTGGCTGCTGCAGGAAAACCCTATGGATCCAGCCCTGCGAGCACAGCCTGTGCTGGTGTCTCTGCTGGGCAGTGGGGAACACACCACTTGGAGACTTTCCAGCAGCAGCCTCCTGATCAGTGTCTGAAGCACCCAAGGATACATTCAGGAGACCATCTACAGAACTCTGCTTCCTAAGTTTTGGAGAAGGCCAAAGCCATCCTTCCCAGCAGCCCAAGCCACATGGCCTGGTCAAGGGCTCCAGGCTCTCTCTGGCCAGGCTCCCCACCCCAACCTCACATGACCTTCCTCGAGGATTAATTTTTCAACAAATTGAGGTTACCATGATATTCCTCTATACAAAAGGAATGCCTTAAAATGCCTGAGTTTTTCACAGATCGGAAAATCTAATCACTGGCCATAGAAGAACAGAACACTGAGGATGAGAGAGCCTATAAAATACTCACAAAAAAAATTTTATCAGGGAAATGCTCTCTTCATTGTCAAAAAACTCAACAACATATTGTGAGATTTAAATCTTCCCCTGCAATGAGTGCATAAACCCAATTTAATTTCATTTTATTTTTCCTCATTTCCTTCACATTTATATTCCAGTGTATATTCAAGGAAGTTTGTTCACACATGTCTAAACACTTTACAGTGTTAAAGCATTTACAGTTAATTGAAAATATCTACACAGAATGGAAAAAAAAAAGTATTAGACCAGCAGTTATGCAAGCAGAACAAACAGAAACCCAGAGCAGGGATGAGCACTTACAAAGAGGTCAAACTGCCCATGAATACATGAAATTACCAAGGAACAATATATTGCTTCTCATTTGGAGCTAATGCAGTCTCCTGGAAAAGGGTGCAGTGCAGCCTATGCCCTCCGAATGGTAATTCTCCCAGAGTCAACACAGCTCTAAAGGCTCACATCAAGGCCCAGTTTGGCCCAGCATCTCCAGAAGCAGGGGTAAGTCACATTATTATCATGCACATTGTAAAATCTCACACAAGATCTTGCTACAAACAACATTATTTTATAGCAAGTTGCATTCCACATATTCACATTAGTTGCAATCTAATTGAGACTATTTTTCCTAGAAAAAGACTCTAAGTAAATGCTGGAAAATCCCCAAAACTATCAAGGGGCAATTGTGCACTCACCTGTTGAAATAACAAGTAACCACTGCCCCAGCAATCACCATTTGCTGGCAGGCAAGAATGAATTCACTAGTCCAGATAAGGCCAACGAAATGATACCATGCCATGTAGCAAATTCCAGACAAAGCTCTGTATTCTACTTGTCCTCCTGAAGTGGACTGTGCAGTACCTGAAGTTGGGATTACACCATTGTATTATTATAACACACCAGACAAAGGTGGGGGGAAGGGGGGACAGGGACAAAGAAGTACATGGAAGTGCTTCTGCGCATGTTCTCTTAAGGAAAGTTAAAAAAAAAATTAAATGCTATTTAATTCTGTCCATTCTAACAAAGTTAGAGAAACAACATTTTATAATTCAAATTGGATTTTGAAAAATAAAACCTCACAAAAAGCAAAAGATTGTGTTTAAATTGGGATTGAGACACAACTACCAATAAAGGAAAGAGAAAAGCTACATATTAGTAAAGATATCTGAGATGTCTGATTACTTTAAGCAAAAGTAATCTTTGGATTACTCAAGACTTGAGTAATCAAATAGTTCTGAAGTAAGTTAAATCTTAATTTTCATCATTCAAATTTGAAATAAATGCATAGTTATGAAATGCTTTAGGGGTTTTTTTTGTAAGAAGCAGAAGGCTGCAGAAAAATATTAAGGACACATAACATACTGTTGCAGCAAAACACAACAAATATTTTAATTGCTATTACTAATCAGAACCATGGCCATTAGTTTTCTGTTCTCTATACTACGCAATCTTTGTGCAAAATACAGGCACAGAGATGTAGGCTTTCTGGGGAGAAAATAAAAGCAGACATCTGTATGGTAGTACATGCTCCAATGTTACTACTGCATCTAGGAACACAGAAAAATTAACTTATTCAAACTAAAAACATTCCTTGCACTTCTGTTACTAACAAGGAATTTATTCCGTATTCATAGATGGCTTTTCATAAAAGGTGGGGGCAACTCAGATTCCTCAACAATCAGACCTTTCTTTGTGCAATCCTATTTGTGGCACTTGACTCTGAAGGCTAGTCAGGGGATAATGGCATTAGGGACCATTTGGTCCTAGTACAAGGTCTCTAGGTTCCTAACATGCTATATTTATCATTTTACCAAGCCTTATGTCTATTAACCTTAAAGAGAAACACTCACCAAATAAAACAATCTCTGGAAGTGAGTAGTTTCTTACTCCAACTCCATGAAAGAAATAACAAAGCAAGACAGAACTGGCTATTACTGCTCAAACAACAATATAACTTAAGCCTTAATACTTCATGTATTCATTTGGGGGACTTGGCAGTGTTAGGTTTACATCTGGACTTGATGATCTTAAAGGCTTTTTCCAAGCTAAATGATTCTATGACTCTGTGTTTTCCTACAGGACAACACACCTCCTTCAAGCTCAAAACTACCACATACACAAAGCAATCTAGGAAATGGTTCCTTTCTGGCCTGTTTTTCTACAGCCACAGACTTCTTACTCAAGAATAACTAAAACTAGAAACAGTAAAGATTTGTTTCAGCAATATCATCAGGTTTAGACAAGCTTTTTTTAAGCTTTCAGAAGCAAGGTCTTTTTGTCTGTAAATTAAGAAAAATACCCATCTACCCCATAGTAGCACTGCAACATTATTTTAAAGTTCTTTGGAGGATAAAAAAAGTGCTACATGGGTAGATAAATACAGACATATGTTCTAGATATTTTCTTTTCTGAGAGGTTAACAATATTGGCTGAACAGGCAAGCTCTCTCCAGTGCTGTATGGCTGGTCACTCATAGAAATACTGTTGTGCTTCCAATATATTCAAATGAATTTTAAGTCTTTGAAGTGCAAGATATTTGATGGTTTGAAAAAGCTCCTACTCAAATCTCTTCCCACCAGCTCTCCCTCATTGCTCCCTAACCTGTGCCTCCCTGGTTTTAAGTTTGCAAAAGTGAGGATTTTCTAAGGGGAATTTTTGAGGATATAATCATTTACTTAAGTCATTAAAACAAGTGAGGCACTATATAATTTTGAATTCAAGAGATTTTTCATTTCCCATATTTCTTCCAGAGGCTCTAGACTGCCTTTTCCAGCAGCACACACAACTAGCCAGAAACGCTCATTGTCCATAGCCTACAGCCCCCACTAAGGGAACTCAGGCAAACAAGATGTCAGTGAGATACAAGGTGTCCTACCTCTACATTTTAATGCAAAAACATTATGCCATTTAATAGCAGAATTGAGGACATTTTCCACCATACAATCCACCTGAACATTTCTTTTTCCAAAATAGACCTTTTCAGGCTTTCTTTCTGTAGCGTTGTCATGAAGACTGGTAAATATGGCAAGCTAATTCTGTTTGCTTTTTACCAGCCTACTGAAAAACTCACCTGCAGTAACAACAGTAATGGCTTTGTCTTTCCTGGACAACCTTAGAGCTGTACATGTGCACAGTGCTGTGCTCAGCTGCACAGAAATCAGGCAGAGGCACCTGTGACTTCACCTTTGATCACTTTGCTGGTCGGGTATGGTAAACCAGTTTTGTTACTTCATAAAAAGCTGTTTAATGATATAAACATCTTTCCCTTATTCTCTGTCTCCTGGGCCTACCAGACATGCATAAGTTTGTCAACAGAACTACATACAAGGCTATTTTTCTCTATCAGTATCTAAGATAAACTTTATAGCTATCCTAGATAACCTGTTGAGAAAAGTATACGCCATTTTCCTCATCACTGTACTATGATCTAGCTGGTCATACAAACTAAAATTTTTCAACAAAGCCCTGAAATACAGTTTAATCTGTTAACAGAATATTTTTCTCCAACTACACAATCATGAATCTTCCCAGTGTATCATACATAATGTTATCTTACTGATAACATTAGCAACCCAGTAAAGAACTGAAGTCCCTACATCTGAATCACCAAACGCAGGAGCCTTTAATCAGTACGAGGGTTGATCTGCTGCCAATACTTCAAAAGAAGTGATGGTAACAACGCGAACAGGCACAAGTGTTTGCAGCAGAACCCAGGAGAATTCCTCCATGGGACTTACAGCCCAGTGCTGCTCTGGCAGCCAGCGCAGCAGGGCAACGAGCCACCAGTCAGTGCTGGGTGTGTGCAGTACCTTCAGCTACATTTTGGGACTGCCAGACTCCAGGTCAGACGGCTTTACTCCGCAGCTGCCGTGGGGTTTTGCTGATGCCTGCAGCAACAGGCAGTTAGTTGTAAGAGACAAAAATTCCTGGGAAGTCTAGTCCAGCAATTTCCTTATCACAAACAAAGAGCCCCTGACAAAAAAATACTGAGAGCCTGCTTATCACTTCCTGTTAGCATGAAAATACGTTGTGCCTCTCCTACAGCTAAGTGAGGAAAGGTTCTGGAATCATGTACTGAATGTGCTTCCCGCAACAGAATTGATTGTGTTATCTTATTTAACTTTTTTTATGTAAAGGTATTTACAGGTAAGCTACCTGACTTTAATGTTAAGGCCCCTGCAGGAAAGAGATTTTTATTGCTCATTTTGCTGCTGCACAGCTTCATGTGGCAGTTCTGCTGCTCACTTGCCTGTAGGATGCACCTTCATTACCCCAAAAAAATCACACAACCTTCTTACCCTACACCCAGAGTATTTACGCCACGTGGACCTCACAGCTCCCGCACGCTGGAAAGCTGAAAGGCATGCTCTGCTGTGCCACATGGCTACTTCAGTTCTGCAGTGAAATACCCACAAATTAGCAAACAATAAAACTCAATAACCCTAAGACATATCAGCTTTTCCAAAGAACAGCTGAATTCCATTCCTAGCCAGCTAATGGTTCTAACTGGTGCCACTACTTGTGCTACCTAAAGTCTCATGAAGCCTTGGCATTTCTCCTAGTTTTCTAGGTCTGGAATTCACTCAGTCTCTGCTGCTCTTACAGATTCTGAATTACCAAGGTACTTAGGCAGGTGCCTACCCTAAAATGCATAAGTAGTCCCACTGATTTTAAGAGGATTATCCATGTGTTTCAAATTAGTCTTGTGCATAAGTACCTTTCAAGTGCAAGCTACAGCTTTCTATAGCTCCCAAGAAGTTAGGTTTTTTCCTCACAGTAACACTAACTTCTGGAGGAGATGGAAATAAGGTGCCTGCATGGTCGCATAATGATCAGGTGCGCCACAGCTGAAGTGAGGACCAAGTGCTCCAGAACTGTTAAGATGCAGAGACATCATAAATATTGTATTACTAGTGCAGATTCAAAGGAAATGTTAAAGGCAGGTGCAGCACAGCAGCAAGCCAATTTCATTCACCCATCTCTCTGTATTAGACAAAAGACTAGTGTCTTTGTAAACATTTCATTTTTTCAGCTTTCTTGGTATATTTGCATTTAAAATACAGCCTGCACAGCCCCAGAAAACATATTTGTGAGAAGAAAACGTCAAAGCATCAAACCCAAGAAAATCACCCCCTGTATTTTACAAGCTGAATCCTTGTCAGGCAACTATTTGTCAATGAAGAAAACAAATTGCACCGTAAGAGAAAGCATGTTTTTGGAGATCTTTAGAGAAGTACTCTCAAGTGGTGCCAAAAATCCCCAACACTAAAAATAAAAATAAATGTCTTCCACTTACAGGATAGTTGTAGAAAACTCATAAATAATACAAAGGTGTCTTGTCAGTGCATTACCAACCATACAGTACTGTATCATTTGTCATTAGAGGATGTGTGGGTACGTCATCCTCGAACAGCAGAACAACCCCTAACTTATCTGACGGTGAGCTGCTTTGAGAGACAGCATTTCAGAGGACTCATATTTGGGTTGAAAATTGGAAATACAACCTAACAGAGTGTTGTCAATACCACATCTCCTTTAGTTTTCATCGTTCAAGATCTGAATTACAAAACACACCCGAGGCAGAGTAAGGGTCTGGAGACCCAAACAGGAGTCCTGCGGACAGGGCCCTGCCTCCTCTCCTCAGCCTGGGGGTTGGGTCGGACGCTCTATCGCTCCTTCCCGGAGCCCCGCGGGCCTGAGGCGCCCTCGGCCGCCCGGGGGCGGCTCCCCCGGCCCGGGCGGGCCTGAGGCGCCCTTGGCTGCCCGGGGGCGGCTCCCCCGGCCCGGGCGGGCCTGAGGCGCTCCGCGCGGGCTGCGGCGCCCCCTGGCGGCGAGTGCTGGGCCAAGGCGCCGCCCTGGGCCCTCGCTCGGGGTCTAACCGAAAAGTGCTTTGGGTTATCTGTCAAAAGCACACTAAACTAAACGCACTCCTCTAAACATGCTTCTGCCAAAAAGATCTTATAAGGACGGAGCTCTGCACTAAAAATATCCTACCAGAATACCTCAGTCAAAACCTCTGTTTTACTAGGTTGCTCATATGAGCAATATATTGATAGTTAAGTGCCTGGAAATGACCTTCCCCTTCTTATGCTAAATCTGAGAAAAGTCAATTTTTTCGAAGCTAAAACTTTATCATCACACTGCTGGGCAGCAAGTTTATACTGCTCTCTGTACTGCACTGTTTGCATCACTTGCTGGAAACATCAGCATTCCTATTAAGCTAGAGAGAAGACAAAAACTTTGAGTCAGGGGCTGTGTGCTGCACTATGAATGTAACAGCAGGTCATAAACTGTTTTAATCCTACTCTCCAAGAAGACAGAGGATAAAGAAAAAAGTTGAATGAAAATCAGGAAACACAGAATATAACCAAAGAAGGAAAAATGGCACAACATGGAAAAAGCATAAAAAGCCTCGCAAAAGCAGTTTTCATTGAGGTTTTATTCCCCTGTGAATATATGAGGAATTTGCTTTCAGATATAATGTGCAAGTCATTATTTTCCTACCAAGTCTGTAAAAGCACCCAGAAAATACCAAATGGTTTCCCCTCCTGCTCTTATAATCAAACTTTTACTGTTACATGAGCTAAAATGTTTCTACTTTTCTAATGACTGCTGCTTTCCCAAAAGCTTTCGAATACAACAGACTCAGCTGGTGTTTTCTAAATGCAGATATAACAAAGGCAAGCTTTACATCCTAATGTGTGCATATGAAGATCAAGTCAGCTTGATTTAACATCAAGGATGTAATATTTGCACTCCTAGTTCTTGTTAATTACATATATAGAAAATCTCTGTGTTATAATTAATTCTATTGTCTTATTACTGTATTTACTACAGTTAATATTTATCTTAATTTATATCTGGTCCAAGAAGATGCAAGAAATGAACAGTTGGTTGATAGCTCTGGAGGTGCTCCTTTCTGTAAAGCCTGGTCTGAAGCAGGGATAAGGTACTCATAAGGCCAGTTTCAAAATTACTGCTGCCTTGCTGATCTGTACATAAATAGTATAAAGATTTTGTAGAAAAACGAGCAACACGGAACTGTGTCCTGCTTCTGTATTGGGAAAGAAAGCCTAACTCAAAATAGCATAGAGAAGGAATATGCATGACATCTAAAGCAAAGGGCATCGGCTTGACTATTTAGTGAGGAGGAGCAATTCACAGAGACTGCAGGTCAGACATTTGGCCGTGCTAGGTCTGACCCTTTTGCAGGAGAAGCAGGTTAGCAGCAGTTTCAAGCAGCCGTTCCTGATAGATACGAGCTACTCAAGGCAGCAGAAACAGAGACTTGCAAATCTGCATGACACTCCAATGAGAGCTAGAGGGAAACAGATCCCAGTCTAGCCTAAGCAATGAGTGTGATCTGCAATGCTAGCATGGACTCGGACAGCCTCTCGTGTTAGAAGTGAAGTGGGTCTTATAAAGAACCAGAATCAACTGAGATGGAAGCAGCTGTGATGGAAGAGGAGTGAGGTACTGGATCCATAAAGGTAGGGAATACAACCAGCTTTGCCAAATGGGCTCTGCTGTGGAAAGGCTGGACACTTTCCTGGCCTAGCAGAGATCTGTAAGCCTGTGCTAAGGAGTTTCTGCAGCCGCTGCCTCAAGTGGTGGTGGAAACACACAGTAAAACAGTAACACAAGCATTTGAGGAATTAGGCTGCATTTGGTTTTCCACACAGAAATCACTGCCAAGTTTCTGAAAAGAGAAAACCCATAAACAATAGCCTCTGTGCACATCAATTCCACATCAGCTTTGACCCAAAGGATCACAACTGGCTCCTAACGGTGGCTCTAGAAATTTAAAATTAAAAAATACCAGCCCCCAAACCCTAATGCTTTTCATGGACAGGGGCTGATATGTTCATGAGGAGTTACCCCAGAGCTACACAGAATTTAGCTTCACGACTTTGAGTCATGTTTCACAGAAGGACAAGCTCTCTTTCACTTGGATGGCATGGTGCTGGGCCAAGGGATAGCATCCAAATTACCCTGGCTCAATCAATGACAGATCTTACACTGGTATATCCCTCAATAACACCATACTAAAAATCTGTTGTTCTAGATCTTTCATAGTGCTTGACTTTTTCCACAGAGCACCTCTTCTGCACAAGTGCAAGAACTGCTGGATTAATCCAAATATTGTTGTACTAATCCAAATGATAGCAATTGTCACTGAACTACTACTCTGAAGCAATGTTCTGCCCCTGTGATAATTCAACGTTTTTATAGTCAGAGGAGATGAACATCCTCATTTTGTAACAATTGCACTAAAAGCTGTCTCCTCCTGCCTGTTACTTTCTTCATTTAAGTACACCAAACATATACTGTGCCTATAACCATCTATTAACAAATAAACAAGCAAGAACAAAACTCAAGTCCACATATGGATGCAAAAGGCCAATGCAAAAGACTCCAGCAAGTGGGAAATAAAATAAAATAAAAAAGGAACAAGTAACTCAGCTGTATAACAATGCTGGCCCACATTTTGTACACAAACACCAAGAGGTCCCACATTTAAGAAGAGAACTTAGGAAATGGATAGCACTCTGTCAAAAACTGAAAAGCACATACTTACCTGCAGTTCCTAAGCTAAGCAGTACAGCCAACCAAAATACCCAGAACACAACGAGAATCAGAAAGGTCCAGAGTGGCTGGAACAGGAGAAAAGGAATTCTGCCAATGATTTTACCAACAATTCGAAAGAGCTGTACAGCAAACTGAAGCCTCTTTCTTAGTACAAATATAAGGGAGAGCAGAACAACCTGTTTCAGGAAATAAAAAGAAAAATTGTTGGGGGTTTTACCTCAAGAAAGTTATCAGAGTTGTCAAAAGTGGGATCAGAATATATAAATCTCACAAAGACATGAGAGCAAAGCAATTTATGCAATCTTACTACACATTAAAAAATCCTTCTGAGACACTGCCTATGTTCTCAAACAGCCTGTGGATTAAAACTTGGTTTCCTGCAATAGTTGTTTTTAAACAAAATAGGATTCATAAGACTTTAATTCATCTAATGGTAAGAGTCTGTTTTGCTTTATAGAAAACATAAATGGGCTTTCCACACTACACATTGCTTTCACACACCCTGCATGTCACAAACTTTTAAACTTTCTTTCTACTCAGATCAGTTTGCCACTGTTCACTTTGAAAATGATAATCAGACCTTTCCTGCAGTCCACAACCAAACTAGTTTGAGAGCTATGTATGTATGGGAGCAAAGCAGACATAAAATGAAAACTTTTTTAAACTTATTGTCTTCACAAAGTGAAAACTCAACCTGCCAATAACCCCAAGTCAGTAATCCCACAATATCCCCAGTTCTTTGTATGTAACAAGCAACTATGAACAGCAATTAAAAGGGAGGTTGGAACCTTTAAAACAAATGCAACCAGTGGCAGTTGCTTCACTAGTTTTCTTGCCTGCTCTAGAAAGAAGCCACCAGCTGTGCAGAGAAGCATAACCTGCAGCAGAGGATGTTCCCATTGCAAACAACAGTCAGTTTTACTGGAACACACATGCATTCCAAGGAACTTTTCCTTACCTCCTTAGTTTCAGCAGATGAAAAAAGGTCATAACTTGTAGAGGATATAAAAAAAAGTCTGATCTGTGACACATTTATATTTGTCACTGTAAACTGTCAGACTGTTGATATCTGGAAAATTCTATATGGATCTTACTCATCTCTAAGAGAACAGGACAATTGATTTGACAAATGTCTCATGAAGTACAAATTGACTGTACCCTCAAATTGAGCAATGGCTCCTTCTAACATTGCAACATCAGAGTGAAAAAATCACTTAAGAAGTTGCAAGCCACACTCAAGATTTTCTGTTATGAAACAAGGTCAATTGAGAGAAAAACAGAACTTAACCCCATAACTGGAGGTCTAGACACTGCTGCCTGCATTTCACTGCCCCTTTCATTATCTAAAAGAGCTGCCACCCCTTCCTCCTGCTGACAGGGTAGGATGAATCCACAGATCTCATGTTCATACTCAGCCAGTGCCCCGTGTTTATTCAACATGATTCTCCAGTGAGCTGATGCAGAACAAAATGGGGATGGAACACAATTCTTGCATTTTTACACCAACAACACTAACACTGTTTGTACAGGTTTGAAGTATGGCAAGGCTGACAAACAAGTTTCACTGTGAAGATATGAAACAATTTTTTCTAGTTTTGATGGGGGCCTAAAAATCTAGTTGGAACTAAGGATCTTCAAGGTCCCTTCCAACCCAAACCATTCTATTATTTTATTATTATATATGATGAATGTAAGAAGACCTTAGAATTTATTATCATTTTCCAGTTCGAAAAGAATCAGGAATTATTTTTATTGTTGCAGAACCACTGTAGTTCAAGTTTTCAAGTTACAGCCTCTGCCATTGCTTAGAGCAAAACGTTACTTACTGTAACTATTGTTGAGAATATGGCATATCCAAGTAGGAACTTTACATTTTCCTTTTCTGTTTCCAGTTCAGTGCTGGGGTCATTCCTGTAGTCGTAATGGAGCCACCAGAGAACACCTGAGATGACTGAGCAGACCAGAGCAGCATGAGGGCAGGCAGACACGCTGTTGCTGGCAGGCTGATGCCTGCCTGGCCTCCCTCCCCACTATCCCACACTCAGCTCAGGAATACCGGCAGTTAGCAAAGTGGGGCACAGGATCAGTGATCACAGAGAAACTTCCAATAGTGGCCTGTCAGTCTGAGGTAAAACCCCAGCAGAATATTTGGATTTCTTGCAGTTATCCTAATGCTCAGGCATGTAATTTCATTGTGGAGATCCAAAGCTAACTTTCATGGAATGACAAGCTCTAGCCAGACACATTCCTATGGTTCTCCCTTCCTAAAGCAGGCAGTATAAGAGTTCACTAAGCATTCTTTGAAACAGTAGCATTTTCATAACTGCATACATCTGCCAAAAGAAATGTTGTTTCTAGGCATCTATAAAAACAATAAACATCACCATCATCCTACCACTCGGCAGCTGGAACAGCACAGCCAGACCTTGGCACCAAAAGGCAAGCAGGCCTCAGCTTGGAAATGACTGTGGTAAGCTGAAGGTTACTGAGGATGGCCATGGAAATAAAGGATAGCTGTTTGTTCAGCTGCTAATCCTTCAGTACAGTGAAACAGCAAACATACTTACACAACAACCCGAATACAACCAGTGCAATCAGAGTGTGGATGAGGAAGGTCTGAATGAATCTGAAGGCTAAAACCAGTATCAAAGAGAAGGCTGAAAAATATATAAAAAGAAAGTTTGAGTGTTACAACTCTTTTAATTTTAAATATAAATTTAATGTTCTTGTAGAATTTTGACTTTTATTTTTAAACAGTAATCTTAAAAGCAACAGCATTTAGTAAAGCTGCCAGCCTTTTTAACATTTAAAGCACACAGTTACCTCTAACTTAACTAATAAGGAACTTATAGCTGATATATTTTACCATGGGAAATACTAGCCATTTAATAACATTTTACTAACATTAGGAGTTAAGTTCAACTATTTATGCTGATGTCATTTTTTTCATCAACAGGTTCTTACAGTCTCACAAAATGAGGTATATAACCATATCAGGGAACACAGAATCTGTTAGAGATCTGCATTTCACCAGTCTATTAAATGCCTCCTGATAAAACCTGATCACTCTTCCTTAAAAATAGCTCTGCCCAGAAAATATATTAAAAAAATCCACTTTTGAATTAAACATATAGACTTATAAGAAACATTTTAATGTTTTAATTGAATATCATTATTCATTCTTTACTTATAACCTTACCTAGTGCAAGGACACTCAGTCCTATCATGGTGTCTCTTCCTGCCAATATTCCACTCAGAATTCGGTGAAAAACATCCATTTCATTAACCATACTTATTAGGACAGATGCATATTTGGAATAGCATTCAGGATTTTGTGGAACACATCGATTAAATAATGGAAAGGACTTACTGAAAGGTTAAAAACAAAAGCGGTAAAAAATATTAATTGCTGGACAAACAGCTGAAAATCCAAAGAGATCCATCCTGCTATTCTCCACAGAGAACATTCTGTTATAAAGAGCAGTTTTATGTATCATCTGCAAAATAAACTCTCATAGTGTCATGCCTGTATCACTATACTAGAGCAGATCCATTCAAGATCAGCCTGGGGAAAGAAATTAATAACTCTCTCATTAACTATCACCATTAGCACACAGCTCCTATTCCTATCCTAGATTGGCTTCACCTGCTTTGCTCCCATGTGATTATGTAAAATGGAAGTTCATGCTAACATAGGTGTAACCTATGCTGCTGTAGATAATTCTAGATCACAGACACTTGGTATTATTTTCGTGATATTTAAGCATTCTAAAAGCTACACCAAAACAATGTTTGCAGGGCACAATTAACAGCACCAAATATTTACACAAAATTATTTGGCACTCCCATCCAAGTTTCTTGCATATATTTATTGTCCCAGTTTGGTAGTGCTGCCCTACAATGGCATAGTCATACCTGAAATGGAGTGGTTTTGTTATCAACAGCTAAAAATTTCAGTAACTAGCTTTGCTTCTACCATGTAATACTACTGTGCAAGATGAATAACTTTGCTGAGTTCCTTGACAAACTGAAAAAGGCCTAGAAAGTTGAGGAAATAAGTGAAACATGACTTGTTTTTTCATCAATTTACACACTGTCCTTTGATCCACTGTATGTAATGTTTTTACACGTCTTCTGCACTCTTCTCTTCACTTTGTTCTTCCATTTTCTGCTATTCAGAGCAGATGAGTTAGTTCTGCAAACACAGAGATTCCAGTTCTCTGCTGTATTTTCATGACACAGTGGAACTTAAAATCACAAGCTTAAGAATTTTGACTCACAAATGCCAGATTTGACAAAGACAGCAACATCCACAGATCTGTGCTTTAAGCCATCTGGCTATAAAATTATTCTGGTGGAAATTTCTGGGCTCAGGAAAAGAAGCAAGGCAGAAGACCACATCCTTGGCATTGAGGGAGAAAGCAAAATCTGTGCAGGAGCTAAGTTGTTCCTCATATGGAGTGCTTTTTCCTAATTTGGAGAAGGAAAACTCTCTAAAGGGTAAAGGAATGAAAGGAATGCAGTCCTTGCTTATTCTGTGGGACAGGACACTGGCACATTCACTGACACATAAAAGAACTTGTAAGGATACATGGACAAAAATAAATAAACAAAACAGAACCTTTCTGACTGTGAAGCATCACGCTAAATGCTAAATGTGAGAAAGTAACAATCCATAAGAAGTTGTTTGGAATCAAGGAGGTTGTAAAGTACCCAGTCATTCTTACCTTGGTGGAACTGGCAGAGCAGGACACAGCTGAGCTGCCTTTGGATCTAGCGTGTAACTGGAAACACTCAGGTTGTAAACGCAAAGAAAAGAACCTAAAAAAGAAAGGAAAGAAAAGCAGAAAAAAATAACTTAAGACTAGTAAAAAATTGAGAGAAAAAGCACATCAAGAGCTAAGTTTTGTTTGTGCTTCTGGTTTGATCCCTTAGCAGGCCATTTTCACCCCTGCTATTCCAGTGGGAATGTGAATAACAAGTTAGATAGTTGAGTAAATCTAAACCAATCTCTGCAGAATCTTTTGCCTTCTAGACTTCACTACAGTTACCACTTATGTTCCTGGAGGGCAGGCACACTTTTTGTTCCACAGTGCCATACTTGGCTATTAATCCTTGCTCACCAGGCTAAGAGTAAAACCTGAAACAGTAGAAGCTACAATAGAACTAGGCCCTCGTGAGTCAGGATAGAATATATGTGTATCCAGAACCCTAACTTGCGCTGGGATCTAGGTGAAGTATTACCAGGTACTCTGCTAACAACACTCTGCTCCATCAGACAGTACTTCTGGGGGAGAAAGGCTGGATACATCCAAGCCATTCAAAATGCAAGACTTCTCCCTGCCTTGACATACACATGCAGGCAGTTTAGGCTGGAATTTGATGCACTTATGTTTAGTTAGACTGAAAATACTTGTATAATCTCACAGGTGTTTACAGCTTTCTGCACATACAAAATTATGTCCAACTATCCCAAAATTAAATTAAAACTAATATTGTCAATTTAAATAGCAATCCCTGCCAAATAAAACATCAAAACAAAACAAAAAAAAGGGATACTGACCTCCAACAAAAATAGCCATTAATATTCACATGGTCTGAAGTTTATACGTACCCCATGAAAAAAGGCTTAGGCTACAAATTATTTTATTTACATGTTGGACATGAATAAACTGGAGCCTCTTTGACACAACAGCTATTTCTGATGGCACTTTCATCTTGAACACCAGAATCAAATAAAATTTCTAGGAGTGTTCTGGTTTTGCTGGGAAGTGAGTGGCTGTGTGGTACTTAGTTGCCAGCTGGGGTTAAACTACAACAAAATGGAATAGCAAACATCAGGTTCTGATGTCCAGAGGGACAAATCCACTACTGTCTTCATGGAATTAATAATTCCACCATAGTTTCAATCACATTTAAATGAACCAATTGGACAAGAATCTAAAACAGCATATGAACTCTGGTCACCTACTAGCACCCCCACCAAACTTCACTAGTTCATTCTCAGCAGGCAGTTTTCTGCTTCATAATCTCAGCACTGTGTAGGAATTAATCAACCACTTTCTAATTTGCATAAGAGAGATGTAACACTTCTAGAAACTATGGTTTTGGTTTTGAAATAAAGCAGAAACAAGACATTTTATTTTCTGTTACCATGAACTGTTGAAGAAATTAATGGTAAGATACGACTCCCTAGCGTAAGAAACAGAATAAAAACAAAGTGGAAGCTGCTCAGCTGTTCTATAGATACACTAAGGTACTCATATTCCCTGTGGCACACCATTACTCCTTGCAAAACTCTGGAGATCCTCCAAAGAGTTGAGTTGCTGTTGTGGACAACTTGACACGCACAAGGAAAGTGAACTGATTTGGGGGCTTTGTATTTCCAGGCTGCATGAATTCAGAAAGAACACATACCTAGAAAGAAAAACAGATCCTCTTCTCAAAAAACAAGCTTTCTTGGTTTTTCATAAATTTAAATTCTGAACCTTCTTCCCATTTTTTAAAGTGCTACAAAGCAAGTGAAATTTTTTCCGAAGGAGTCAGTGAAATGACTGGGAACTTCAAAATGCAACATCCTTAAGTACAAAGACTTGCCATATAGAATGACTGCCTGTTTGGCTGATGTCCCATTTAAGATCCTCTTTAAGAAGGCAGCTGCACAAAGCATAACAATGCAGCACATTTTCAAATTCTATCTTAACTTTTTAATTTCACTCACTCTTTTGCACTATTCCCACTTTTTTTGCCTTTTAATACATCTGTATAGATACACAGATATATGTGACTGACAACTAGAAGGTGTGTATTTTACTAAGATCTCAAACATTTGATTTATTTAGACATTATCTGACATACTTACTTTTTATTAGTCATGTCCAATCCAGAAAGATTTGCCCCTTCTACAGGAGTGTTCTTCCAACCACATATGTTCCCAAAGCTGTCATATCCAAGCACAAGTCTTCCTGCAGCACCAGCCACCACAGCATAGCCACTTATAAACATCTGTTAAAATATTTTTTTAATGTGAAAGCATGGTACCATAGCTTTCCCTTCCCATTCAATAAATATTCCTTTTGAGCCATACGTTTTTGCCTTCTAGTTGCAAACAGTGAAATCTGAATTCACTCCTCTGCACACAAGGCCAGATCAAGACATATGGGCAAGTTTAGCCCTATTGCTTCCTTAGTGCTTTACTTCTTCTGTTGTTGAAAGTACATAAATTAAGCAGAATAACACAGGAGAAGAAAGATCGAGGTCCTGACTAAAATAAGAGGAAAGCATTACTAAGGTGCTAAACCCTGTCCCTAGTGATGTTCATGTGTGTCACTAGGGAAGATCACTCAAATGGTGATTTTTCATGTGCTCACTGCATCTCATTTTACAGGGCGGCCCTGAAGACACACTTGGGCAATATAACTGCTGTCATGATGGGCCCTTGAAGCTGCTAGTGAGTTTAATCAGAGGTATTTTTAAATAAAAAATATATTTACAATAGATATTACATGAAATTTCAGGAAGGAGCACTCTTTAACCCGTATGAAAAACCTGGAGAAAGTCACAGTGTGCACTTAGGTGACACTGCCCTGACCTTTCAGTTGTTCTGCTTCCAGATCAAAGTTCCAATAGATCATCTTCCTGTAAACGCCAGAGGCAGCTAAGTACCTCTGCTGGCCAAATAGCAGCAATCCTTGGTCAAAATAAAGCACCTTGTTTAGGAATGCAGTTTAAACACTCTTGTCCATTGTGAGGGCCAAAACAATCCATGGAAAGATCCTTTGCAATTGCCAAGAAGCAGCAATTCTTCTGTGAAACCGATGAAGTCCTGAGTACTATACCCAAGGCTTATCTGCCCATCTCTCCAGCTACCGAAGGACCCAAGGGATGCAAGCTTCTCCTCTGTCCCACGGGGTGCAAGTCACATTTCACACGTGCCAAGGACAATCACTAAGCTCCGTGGCTACGTGCCAGCTGCTGGCAACAGCAAGACTCAGCCCCACATTCGGCGCAGCTGCTTTGAATGGGCTGAATATCGGGGAGATTGCCCATATCAGATCCAGCACAACTGCCTTCTTACTTAAGCTTTAGAGCCTTTATTTGTTTTCCTACTTTTAGTACTTGTGACTAAAGATTGGATCTGGGCAAAAACATGTCTCACACACAAGCATGTATGAATGTGCTTCTTTAGTCCTGAGAGAAATCTCATTTTTGCTAATAGTAGACTCTTATTCTGCAGTCTTAACTAGTTCAGATTTTTTTTTTTTAAATTATGATGGCATGTTAAAGCTGTCTCAATATGGACATTTTTGTAGAGAGTCCTCAATTCAAGCTAACATACCGCTTGTGGATGTGATTTGTTACAATAACAAAATATTTCCACATCCAGTTTGTTTACAGAGCAAGTATTTGTTAATAATTAAAATGTTCACAGAAGGAAAACAAGAAATAAGCTGGCACTGTAAATCAACCGAAACAGGCTTTTAGAAAAATTCTGGTATTCCCTCTAAAGATGGGCGTTACAGGTCCACTGTGTAGGTGACTTTTT
>VYXF01001329.1:1860609-1977450 GCA_013397295.1 Polioptila caerulea
AAAAAAGCAGCGAATTCTAAATAACCGAGCCCTGTGTACACATGGTATCCAAAGCATATGGGCAGAGCTTAGAAGTGCGACAGACACTGCAATAAAGCACTGCACCACCACAAAGGTAAGAACTATCCCTGGGTAATCCTGAGGACCTGTGCCAGTGACAATTTCAGTTTAGATTTAATAGTGTAACACTATGCAGAACCCCATTAACTTTGGATCTGATTTGTCCTTCCAGGACAGAAAGAAACAAACAAACCCATGCTTACCAAACCAGCCCAGAAAAGGCAGAAGAGAAGCAGCCAGAGAGGGTCTGTGCACTTTCTGTAAACGGCTGGTCTCCATTCTTGTAGTTCAGAAACACTATCCCCAGAGTCCTAAACAGAAAAAAGTTCAAGAAAACAACAGAACAAACTTCCTGTGAAATTAACTCAAGTTCCAGAGGGCGGAGGTTTCAGCAAGCCCGTAACTTGGCACTCTCAGTGCCGAGCATCTGGCAGCTCCCTGCCGAAGCGAGGTGAGCTGCCCCCCGCGCTCCCCGCTCTGTCTCCCCCGTCCCTGCCGGTGTCCCGGGCCCGCTCCCGCCCGGTGCTCACCTGCCGCCCGTCCCTGCCGGTGTCCCGGGCCCGCTCCCGCCCGGTGCTCACCTGCCGCCCGTCCCTGCCGGTGTCCCGGGCCCGCTCCCGCCCGGTGCTCACCTGCCGCCCGTCCCTGCCGGTGTCCCGGGCCCGCTCCCGCCCGGTGCTCACCTGCCGCCCGTCCCTGCCGGTGTCCCGGGCCCGCTCCCGCCCGGTGCTCACCTGCCGCCCGTCCCTGCCGGTGTCCCGGGCCCGCTCCCGCCCGGTGCTCACCTGCCGCCCGTCCCTGCCGGTGTCCCGGGCCCGCTCCCGCCCGGTGCTCACCTGCCGCCCGTCCCTGCCGGTGTCCCGGGCCCGCTCCCGCCCGGTGCTCACCTGCCGCCCGTCCCTGCCGGTGTCCCGGGCCCGCTCCCGCCCGGTGCTCACCTGCCGCCCGTCCCTGCCGGTGTCCCGGGCCCGCTCCCGCCCGGTGCTCACCTGCCGCCCGTCCCTGCCGGTGTCCCGGGCCCGCTCCCGCCCGGTGCTCACCTGCCGCCCGTCCCTGCCGGTGTCCCGGGCCCGCTCCCGCCCGGTGCTCACCTGCCGCCCGTCCCTGCCGNAGGGCGGGAGCGGCATTGCTGCCCCGGGGCGCTCCGCTCCGCTCCCGGAGAGGCACTCGGAGGTTCCGGCAGCTCCTCCACAGCCGCAGGTTTATATAGGGCCCCCGGCCAGGGTGGAGGTTTATATTTCACCCTCCGTTAGCTTATTTCTCGGAATAGCTGAAGATTTGTTACTGCCGGCGCAAAATGGGGGCTGCTCCGTCCTGCAAACTCACTGACACTGATTGATACCCGTTTGGCTGTTCCGGCTGCGTTATCAATACACAGCCAGAGAGCCTTTTCAGCTTCAGTTTGGCTGTTGTTTGCACAGTTACATCACGCTGACATGCTGAATTGTACGTGCTGTACATACCTCTCATCTGTGTCCATATGCATTTTGCATGCATAGGAATAACCTGCAACAGCAGGAATAACACCAAATTAGGTCCGTCCTTGTAACTCAGAAGACCAAGGAATGCGGGAATTATTACCACTTTTTATAACGTGTTTTCTCTGTGCTGTCCCTGTTGCCTATTTATTTTTATGTCCACTACATTCAGGTCAATAATCTAGAGAAAATTACAATTTGAAAGGATGTTAAAAGTACGGTTTTATCCTCTTCCTGACAGTCAGTGGAACAAATAAATGTCCTCTTTAAGAAGTAACACAACATCTGCAACTGCAATAAAATTGAATTAAATGGAAGTCGTTTTGCAAAACTCTTTAAGAGTCGGTCCATCTTGTATAGGAGGCGGAGCACCAGGCTAGTCTTGTCTAGAAAAAGAAAGCAAAACAAAGTCAACGTATTCCAGTTCTCTGGAGAGAATGCAGCATGCAACCTTGGTGACAGACCAGCACAGATGGAAGTAAATAGGTAACATCAGAAACGGGGCTTTTATAAAAATTTTATAATCTCTGCCCCAGAGCATTTCAGAGTCCGTCTAAGCTGACTGGAAATAACTACATTTTTCCAAAAGGGTAAGTCATTCAATGCTTCTGAAATTGACATTTTAACTGTTTTGACAGAACTTGCTATGGTTCTGATTTAAATTTACACACACCCCCACCCCCTCCCAAGAAGTGGCTCTGAAGAAACACAGCAGGAAAGATTTCTAAAAACTGTGTCTTACAAAGGATTTATTAAATCATTTAGTTTCCAGCCAGCTCATAGTTCTTGTCTTTATCAGCATTCTGTCTTTTAATGTTCATCATCCATCAATTTTTGGGAGTTTTCAGAATCTGGGTGAAAATTAGAATAAAATTCTAAAATTGAAAGGGTAGTTTTGTTTTTATAAAATCTAAATAGAGAAAGTTTTTCCTTCACTTTGTTCTGTTGCACTTTAAAAATACGTGGGAAAAATTATTTTCCCTTGAAATACAAATGTGTAATTTCCCATGAAACTTCACCTTTTTTTAATAAGAGTTCAATATTTTATGATATCAAGAAAACTTACCAAAATTATTAACCTTTAACCGAGACAAAAAGAGTGTTCTCAGACAGAATCATTATCAGATTAAGAAAAATAATCTTGAAGAACAATGCCGGTGATGAAGGCCCATATTAGAATCTGATGACATGCTGTCATCACATGCTAATATTTTGTCGTTGATCTGGCATTTTTTTGAAGGATCCTATTTAAGATTTGTGTTCCATTCTTACTGTGACTAGAAGAAAAGCAAGTGGAACAAATATTTTTAATGAACTCAGAAATCAAATATGAAATCAAGTAGTGAAAACATTGGAATCAGCATTAGAGGCCTGATTTTACTGAGCAGTATCAATCAAAATTCTTGTATTTCTTCAGCTAGCCTAGGAACAGTTATCTTAGAAATGCTAGAAGAGAACTCACGATTATAATAGGATTTTTTTTTAATGGCAAATTAACTATTTTAATTGTACTAAGTTTTTTCCCCCTGAATTTCAAACACGATCAGATGGAACATTCATCCTACTCAGTAGCATCTGAGTGCTTTCATGATGTGTCACTAGGTGGGGCTCGGCTCCCAGTTTCGAGCCCCAGCTCAGCATTTGGGATGGATGCACGGAGCCTCACATCACGGCGAGCCAGTATTCACAGGTGAGGATCCTCATGCTACAGCTGAAGAAAATACCAGGAAGCAAGGCTCAGATTGGATAAAAGATTTAAATGCCCACATCCAAAGTGTAATACCAAAAACTCTCTCTTGTTATTTGTCCAATCCTGCCAAAAATTGCCCAGAAGATTGATTTTGGATTTTCTGTCTTTTCACTTTCACAGGATAGCGCCTGGTTCTACAGCTGAGTCATTCGAGCACTCAGTGAGGAGCAGGGAGTTTTAGAACTGATATTTTGTAATGTTGAAATAGAAATGCGATGAAAATGAATTCTGGGAAAAGAGTATTGGATTAGAGAACTGGTCCTTTTATGGGAGCACTAATGACTTGGCCAGAGAGGTAGGTGTCTACTGGCTTGCGCTCTCTCTCTGGTGAGAAGCCCATGTTGGACCCTTTGGTCTCAGTCCCCTGGTTTATGTGGACAAGATGCTGACTTTATAATATAAATACCTTCATTTCAATCTTGTATCCAACTACAGCCACGTCCATGGGAGATTAGTATGGAGAGGATCCACATTCACTCATAAGTCTGCACTGATCTCTCAAGTATGTGGTGTTTCTTGTGAAGGAAAAGACAATATTTTACAATCTTGGAGTACCCAGAAACTCGCAGTGATTTATTTGTCTTTTAAGACATTAACAATTCAACCTGCTTGGTGTGTTGCAGTGGGGGAACCACAACAAGGGAGATCAACATTTACAATTCTGAGACTGCTTGGTTTGTTTAAAGGATATTTTACATGTTAACCACCTTCAGACATGTTTATCAGCATCAGCAACAGAGGTGAGCAGCAGTGTAAAACCATGGACATTTTTCAACTCTTTGTTTTTCATGAAGTCACATAAAATATCCAGAAAAAAAAATCAAATATGAAATCAAGCTTCCTGACTCCAAGCTTTAATAACAAAGTTCATATTATTTCTTATGAGTGTAGTGTTTATTCACTGGGAATGAATCCTGCTGCTGCCTGCACTTAGGGTTCAACTTTCTTACCAAGAAACTCACCTGATTAAAAGTGGAGCAGGAATGTGGACTGGGAGAGGAAGGTGCCAAAGGAAAACATGACAGTTCCTTGCTAGACTGGTTAAGTGAGATGACTATCCCTATCTGTATCCCCTTCTGGGTCAGACAAGGAACAGAGACCAATTACTTTAATAACAGGACACAGCAACTGAGAAACTCAACTTTAAAGCAAACATTTTCGGCCTAATTAGAGAAGGTGCAGCTGGGCATAATTTCCATTGCTCTCAAATGATCTTGCTTATGCACAATAGCTCAGCAGGCAGGCACTGTTCTCTATATGTAGCTATGCTTCTTGGAATATCTTGAACTGTAATACCCAGAAACTGAACATAATGCCTCCTATTATGTTCAAGCTGCTAGTCAGGTTTGCATTCTAAGACCTGGTGTTTATGACCTCATCTCACTTGAGCCATTCAGTCTGAAATTTCTCATGGCAGGTGCTGAGGATTTTTGGAAAACGTCAGCACATATTATTCAGTAACTTTTAAGAATAAAATTAAAGAACCAGACAATGTGGTATTCCTTCTTGGATAGTAGTAAAGAAATTCTTGCACATTATTTGGATCAGAGATTTGTAATGGACAAGGAGAAAAAAATGCTTCTAGATTTTTCTCATATTTGAGAAAATTCATCCATATTTACCCAAACCACTTTGATAAATTGTGGTGTATGCTCGGTCAACTTGACGAGCTTCATAGCTAAAGGATCTGTAGACTGTGACTGCATGGTGTCCCCAGGGCCTGGCTGAGATAGTCTGGGCAACCCTGAAATGTGCCTCTGACCTGCCATGTGTTTTCACTGTTTTGCCTTCACATCAGTGACTGTCCTGATGGAGAGCAGGCGCAATGGACAAAGACTGGTCCTGAGATGAACGTAAAGGAAAAGAAGAAATGGATATTACTGCTAAATAGGTTCCTGGAGTTGATATGGAATACCTTGGTTGATCAGGAAAGCAGGACCTAGCAGCTCTCTGAGGAGGATTAGGATTCAAAAAGGTCAGTATCATGAAAACATTTAACCTAATGTTGTAGACAGTGGGCCATTATACCTCTGTGGCTCTCTTGAGCCACAGTAACAGACTGAAAGCCTGGACTGGCTCAGCAAAGACACCAGAAACAGAAGTAAAATGGACAGTAGGGGAATGGCAGCCAGAGAGAGGAGGTGGACAGAGGACTGACATGCAAGGGACAGCGCGTAGGATTCGAGGGAAGGGTGGAGCTGGATGTGAATGACGCTGAGAGACAGGAGGAAATGGCTGGGAAAAGGAGGTGAAGATTGAAAAAAGTAGGAACTTGCAAGCTAAGGGAGGCTAGAACTGGTATAGGGAGGCATAAAACTGGCCAGGGGAGAAGACGGTGGATGGTGAAAGCGGGGTGGACATAAACAAGCCATAGTGCAAGTCCTGAAGGTACGTACGACTGTGGGGAATAATCAGAAGAATCTGGATCTGCCACCACTCCCTTTCACAAGCAGAGTATTAAATTTCCTCTCCTGTCAGCAAATATCCTCAGTGTTGTGCTGAGAGTGCCCTGACAGACTCAGGCCTGGCTAATAACCCCAAGCACCCAGGCAGATTTCTGATCAGTACTGTCACTGCTCCACGGGATCCACTGGCAGACTTCTGTCCTATGCATCTAAAGAATCCAATCCTTCTGATTTAGTTTTGAGTTAGTTTCTTTATGATGCTCCATGTTAGCTTTTCTGTTTGCTCATCTAGAAAACCCCACCTGATCATATATTTACAGCTGGACTTCTTAAATACTCTGTTATAATGGTGAAAATACACAAAACATAAAATAGGCAGTATTTTTTTTTAGTAACTTGATGATTTTTGAGATGTTTCCCTTCTCAGCCTTCTCACTTGAATTTAACAAATTAATAACCAAATTAATTAACCAACTTCTTCTGGGTATTTCCAATGCATTGAGAAGCTCTATTTTTATTTCAGGATAATGATTATTGAGTAGATTAGCCAGCGGTCTAGAAGAATGGAGTGTGCACATCTTACCACCTCTATAGTTTTAGATTTCTGCTGCAAACCACCATTGCTCCTGTGATTTACCAAACACATGAATCATTCAAGGAATGAGTATAATACCACAAAGTTAATTTGTTCCACTTGCCACACAAGCATGCACAAAGAGCCCTTTCATTCCCGTCAATACACAAGCTAGAGCACAGCCTGAACCTAGGAAAGTGTTTGCTGAGTTGAACTTGATAATAAACTTTAGGGGTGACTCATTTCAAGGTTTTAGAACACAGCAAGAGGATCAATGTTTCAGGATCACACGGTACATTACCTACAAAGCCAGGCAAGGCTAGAGCTGTACCTTTGTGGGAAATCAGAATTAAGATGTACCCAGTGTTCCAACTGGTAAATGGCATAGGTAGCATAAGATGAAAGAGCTTGAACTGGAACAACTTCTGGACTGTTAATGTCCCTCTCTGGTCCAAGGAGCAGACATGCCAGTACATCTGAGTGTCTCAATACAGAGAACAGACAAGTAACACGGATCTTCAAAACATCCCCTCAAAAAAACAGGGAAGGGAATTGCTTGAGTTTCTGAGGAATTGAGAAGTGAAACTTGTGGATTTGTAAGGCTGGGGAAAAATGGCTTATTCTGTAAGTTACATACATAGAAGGAAGGATGGAAGACATTCTTGGGAGCAGCAAAGAGAATGGAATAACCTAGGATAAACCCGAATCACACAGCATTGCAAAAGGCATCAAGCCGGACCACATATAGTCTGCAGGAGTATCTGTGACCTACAGAGTCAGGTCTAGTTCTGAATGAAAACAATGAGATGTTTTCATTAGTTGGGTGGAGACCAGGGAAATGTGGTTTTTATCAACACTAAGATAAGGAGCAGAATCATTACAAGGACTAGAGGGAAGTCTTTTCTGAAAGCACAAGATGGTTCACTGATAGTATAGTTCTTGTAAGGACAATTTACATTAATAGAACATGCTACTGAGAGCTTGACAGCGAAAAATGATCGTGTTGAATCTAGAGAGCCAGCTTGGACTGCAGGCCCTCGGAAGAGCCGCGGCTGCAGAAGGAGCGGCCGCCCCGCTGGATGTCACTGTCGGGCAGCTCGGTCCGCTCCGCGCCGCTCCGCCGCAGAAACGCCCCGCGCAGCGGGAGCGCGGCCCTTCGCTGCAGCCTCTGCCAGGAGCCTTCGGTGCACTCTCGTCGTTGCTTTTAGTTTTGGGCTTCCCGAGCACTGCTTTTCACTGGTTCCTCTAGTGGAAACGTCAGCCTAATTTCATGGAATTATTGTGTCTAGATGTTTATTGTACAGAGGTTTAACAGCATGTACAATTCTCTCTTATTAATTAGTTGTCTTTTTAAAACAAAGCCTGCCTATGTCTAGTGAGGCTTGAGCAGCAGCATATATTATTCTACTTTTTCTTCCTTAAAATAACACAGGTTTTATACAGAGAAGGCATTAGTCCATCTAGTTTACTCAAATATAGTGCTCCCAACAACAGCACAGGCAGCCAGCACAGAATCTATTCAAGCTGCTAGTCCTTTTGTAGTTTCCATTGTATTCACTGCACAGTGTGGCCAATTCCTTCAATTACTTTATACAAGAATAATAATTATTTTAGTCAGGAGTTCCAGGAAAAGGGTCTTCATGGGCGATAATGTGTTTCTGTATAAATTTTATACAACTAGACAGGATCCAAAGTTCCACTGCAATGCAGGTTAAAAAGACTTAAAGATATGGCATCTTTATTGCCTAAAAAGGGAATACAGAACACCCTGCTTTGCGCAGCCTGTTAAGAGCAGGAGGAAAGGTGATTATCTATTTACTTAGTGCCAATAGGCTCCTTTGTCAAAGAATCATCAATCTGCGCTCCAAACACTGATGTTTGAACAGCACACCTATAAAATCAGTATGTGGCTCGTCATGCTGAGTCAGATAATGGCCCACAGACGTCTGCTATTTATCTGATCTACTCTTTATACTACCTTTGGTTTACCTTCATTTTTTTTTCCAGAGACTTCTCATAAATTACCAGCTCAATTTATGTTTTGTCCTAATTAGTCATGAGAAGAAAAATCAACAGTGAGTGGAATGCAGTCATGTAACCAGCAGCCACTGGTGGTGTTACAGAAAATGAGACGGCATGACTTACACAAACAGTTTATTCATCTTCATTGAATCAGCACTCTCTCAGATAATTAGCTCTAACTCATAGAAATTCTGCAGTCATTCTTATAAGCACACCTATTTTTAGGGTAAGAGTGTAATAGCTGAAATATTTGCAAAAAATTGTGGTCCAGTTCTGCAAAACCTAATTAAATTTGAAATAGCTAGAGAAATAATTCCTATTCTATTAATAATTCCTGGAATCTAATATTATAAACAACTTTTTCAGAGAGTGCAATCCTAAAGTCCTTTCCATTATATTTAAATAGTTCTCATTATCCAAAAAGTTATAGAATATTGTTACATGCTATATATCGAACTTCCTTACAAAGTTTTGTCCTGCACATGTGCATGCAGTTCAGCTAGGCAGAGCAGCTGGATTCTAAAATCAGAAGTATGGAGCTCCATGTCATTGGCTAGCCCTACTCTGTTTTCACTCATTGTCTGCTGGTACTTCCAGTATCAGTATATCATTTAATACAATATGTTATCCGCTTGTGTCAATATTTCCATCAGTCATTTGAAGTGAAAGAAGAAACAATTTTCCTACAGTAGCAGGAAGATAAATATTAGCTAATTTTGTAGCATTGTCACTAAAGTTAACTTTTTTCCATTACTAAGATTAAAGAACTTAATTCTTCTAAGACTTCGAGTAACAATTCTGCTTCTGCAATAACAACTCATCACTCTGTTTATAATGCTTGCTATAAGCAATCCTATTGTGTAAAGTTTTTGTGGTGTTGGGTAAAATGAGATACAGTCCTACACTGGGACCTATGAAAAGCTAAATGTGCATAAATGTCTAGATATTGTTGCAGTTTTGATTTATTTTAATCTTTGCACATAAACCAAGGGTTGTTACTCATCTGTTGTGATTGAACCATAGAATAACACTGCTCCTACTCTGTCACATTAGGGGGAAAGCCATGGGATAGCTACTGTACTTTGATAGCAGTAAAGTACTGTACTTTGATAGCTACTGTACTTTGATTCAGGCAGTAAAAAAGAGTTAGCATTCCACTAGCTGTCCCCAACATTTGTCCTAGTAACTGTGTATCACTACAGTGGAGAAAACTATTAGGCAATGTATGATACAGTAACACTCAATGGAAGGTAAAAATATCTTTTTTGAGCAGCTATTTGAGGAAGCAACATTTTGCAGCAATCATTGCGTGTCTAATAATGGAAATAGATTTTGAAAAAAGGATGTTGACCCTCTTTCTAGTGACTAAAATTTGAAGTTGTCAAACTGACATGAGCAATGGCAGTATAACAATTTCCTGTCCACGTAACATATTTGCACAACATAATGTTGCTGATTACACTAACTAGGAAAGTATATAACCCAAAGGATGTGGATGCATCTGGGACTTGCCATGGTCCTTCCTGTGTACCAGTAAAAGAATAAGACAAAACAAACATCTATGGGCTAATCATGCAAACTCTTGTTCATAGAGTTTGCTACTCTTCACCTTGTTGACCTGTGAACTTTATGCTTCAATTTCCCTGTTTAAATTCAATTCAGAGTAATCCATCTTTCTGTCAACACTTGGCTCAGAAAATAAATGTCATATAAAAAACTATTTAGAAATGGATTGCTTTGGGTATGTAACACTTCTAGGAGAGTTAGAGGCAAAAGGTGATTCTGGTCTCTTTTTTGCTTCTCTTTGAACCCATAGAAACTGGTCTGGCTCAAAATGGACTATTTGAAAGCTCACCAGGACACACCAGAAACTTGCACTCACTCTAGGCCACATATGATTACTCATTTGTAGTAGTTTGTTTGCTCATTCTTTCAGGCAGAATTTGCATAAGATTTGGGTTAAATGTAGGGATATGTCCTTTAGATAGTTTTGCCCTTCTGTGCCTGACTTTCTGCTGTACAACAAGTATTTTCAGCCCTCTCTGCCTCAGTCCTGTCTTGCTTGGTAAACTGGCAGCAGCTGTGTTCGTCCACTCTCCTCAAGCACCCCCTAATCTATGTATAAAAGGAGGCTGGCTTTGCCACAAGCAGCTTTGTTTATTGTATTAATCTGATTGTTATCTGCTGTGCACCATACTCAGTGTAAGGAGAAAAATGCATAATATTGCATGTAAGTTATAACTTTGATGGTACTCATGTAACAAGACTATTGAAATTTTAAAACTAGTGGCCAGTTTATATTTCCATCCGATTTATTTTTTAAAATTCAAACATTCCATTTTTACTATAGTAGTAGTCACCAAAACCAAAGTATTTTCATTTTTGATAATGGAATCTTAATAAAAACATTCAACTGCAATATGTCTCCCTCAGGAATCAGCTATCTGAAAGGAAGTTTCAACACCCACATCATCAGGAGTCACAGTTGTAGCCAGATCTCCTTGAACTATTTTGAAAATCAGCAATAAACACAATAGTTTTGTGTGCCATCTTTCCACAGAATAATGCAATTTCCATTCCCAGTGGTCCCAGAGAACTATATATCCAATGTGTACCTGATACTTCAAAAAGAGCAAAAGGCATAACCCAGAGAATGTTAGCATGTGTGGTCTGCACTGCTTATCATTCTTCTTCTAAGAGGGTTATGAAACAAGTACTGGGGGCCAAAGTAAATAGTGTTTCAGCCATCAAGTAACAATGCATGCCATGGATGTAGCCTGTTAAATGGCATCTGTTGGAAATAGCTGTATGTTTTCTTATCCATATTAACAAGCTGTATTCCGTGTTTCAGTTTGTGTTGCTGTGGAATGCTGTACAATCTTTAATTAAAACTGAAAGTCTAAAGATACCTGATTTCCAAACATGGCATTGTGTTGCTTTATACCTTATTTTAAAAAGTCTTCTGCAAATGTGTTCATAAATCAAGCCACTAGTCACATCTTTCATGTTGCAACTTGCTTTTCAGGCTTTTCCATGAGAACCCAATGCTGGTGTTTTATTATTCTACAACACTTCAGGTTTTCGGAAGTATCTGTAATTTTGGTAACTGGAAGGAAGTTCCTCCTTGCTCATACTCAAGTTTGTTGCAAGATTTTATAATTTAGAAATCCCCATGTGTAAATCTCACTTCCTGCCTACTAGTGATCAGTGAAGTAGCTTTTTAATAGTGGCTAAAGAGTTTTATTTTTCATGAAGTTGTCCATTTTTCTTTAGATTCCATCTCTATATGTCACGTGGCAAAGAGTGCTAGGTGTAGTACAGAAAATTTGGTGAGACAGAGAAAACAAAACAACCAATGTCTCAAAAGTTCCATGGTCAGAAGCAAAAGCTCCTGCAACAGAAAAGTTAAGGAGGGAGAGAGAGGAGAGATGTGCCTCACGACAAAGATATTAAGTGCTTTAGTCATCAGGGAGAAAACAGACTTTAGAAGTGTAAACAGCAAAGTTTCTCAGACAATCGCTTGCATTTTTTTCTTTGTTCTTACTTACAAATAAGAATGAATATTATGAATAGAATGAATTCAGAAATCTAATGAGTCTCACTCCTAGTCATTACTTCAGTAACAAAATACAGAAATGGGCTAAATCCTTTCTATCTATTAGGAAGCATTCAGAAGGATTAGGAAATATTAAACAATGGAACAGTAAGGTTCAGGGACAAAATCAAAAGAAGATATTCAATTGATTCTCATCTGTCATTCCTCATCGTGATAAAGGACAAAGGGAAAAGAAGAACATACACTGGTTGCTAATATTCACTGCCCTTCCTGATGCCTCAGCAAACTAATTCTGTAGTTGTCACACCTCATGCCTGCACCTCTCCAGGGAGGGAAGGAGAGAGTCAGTGTCCCTGTTTTCTGTGGTTTGTGCCTGTTTATTCAGGGACTTTGAATCAGCCATACTGCTGGTTACTGCTGCCATGCAGACTGTGATGTGCCCACATGGTAACAGCTGCTGAGACACTCACCCTCTGTTACAGCAGCTACTGCATATACATTTCCCTCCTAAAATGAAACTAATCGAATAATGATTCCTATGACTGATTCAGCTGTTTCTTCTGTTTATGAAATGATGCTGGCTAATTTCTTTCATGTTGTCTTTTTCAACTAATACATTTTTTATGCTTTCTTCTCCCTCACTGATGACCAGGTCTAAACCCAACTTGTCTGTTCAGCTGCGACACAGCTGATCAAAAGATGAAGCGTTACTGTTATTTTCCAGTGATAAGAGTCTGAAAACAAACACTGAATGAACAGCTTCATAATAGACATTCCACACTGGTAAACAGAAATGCTGAACTGCTCTTGCACATTAAATGAATGCAAAAAATAGATCAATTTCTACATTCAACTTGGTGCTAGTAAAAAGCATAGACATTTCTTGCCCTGTGCTTTTATAAATCTGATTGGTGTATGGTTAGCAGCACAAATCAGCTATAATTGTCAATATACTGCATAGAGCTAGCAACACTGAGGAGATAATTGCCTGTATTTTCTCTGTTTAAAAAGTGATGATGAAATAATATCAGAGCCTGTCAAATAAAACTATATTAATAGTTAAAAACTATGGTTGAATAACAGATAGTTAAAAACTATATTAAACCTCATAACTGATGCTTAAATTTATTTTGACTCAAGCGTACCCACTTCCCAGCATCTTTTCCAGGGATTTATAGGCCTATTTATGAGTGTGCAGGGACCATACATTTGATCTGAAAGTAATGGCACTGTGAGGATCCAGGTGACCAGATATTTAGAGTTACAGGGCATTCCTGAAAGCAAACATGACAAACCAGTTGGTTACCAGCTGGCTACATGGCCACATGTACCATGTACAGTTCTCTAAACTGAAATGTTAATTATTTGGTCACAATATTGTGAACCTTCAGCATGAATGTGAACAGCTGAGAGAGCAGTAAGGAGGGATGAATATGTGAGCAGACAATGGACAGATGAGCAGGCAGTGCAAAACTATCCATCTGTTGTTTGATTCCTAGAAATGAGTGGCCCAGGCACAATGAGAGATGGGCAGAGTCATTACTCAGTTTCATTCTGAAAGGAAGTAATATAAGGAGAAAATAGAATATGCAACACCTTCTTTTTTTTTTTTTTTTGGTCTCTATTATATTGCTTTTGTGGTTTATTTAATCTTTTTTTTTTTTTTTTAGCCCATTACACCAATGTTGAAGAAGAGAAAACAAATAGAAATTAGATAAAAGAAAAATGAGTGATAGAGACTCACTCTGATTCACAGCCCCATCAAATGGGGCTTGCAGAGTTCAGGTGGTCTAAATTGGAGTAGCTCTGTAGTTACAGCCTATTGGACAGACAGAAAATGTCTCTGGAACTGCCAGGCTGGAATTCCTATAAGAATTACAATGGACTGAAGCCAGTTGTAATAAGCAGACAAATATACAGAGTAAAGTATTAAAAATAAATCTTGTGTGTTTGCCTATACTTTCAACTGAACCCTAGGCAGGCAGTAATCAGCCTGTTACTGAGAGGCACCACTACAGGTCAGCAGGACAATAGAATGAAAAATGCAAAATTACTGCAAAAAGATTATTCTTCTGTCCATCTCACACATGCACAGCAGTGAGTGCAGTTAGCAGAGTTGTGTCAGTGCTTCCTAGCAGACACAGTCTGCTCACAGGCTCCTTCAGACTCAAAAGTCACATCATGTCTATTTTTCCTGTATTTTTCATTAACATGTGTAGAACAGATAAGCTGTAATACTGTAAAGCAATAAATAACAGCACGCTTACCCAAACGATTAGAATTTATTTCTCTTCCTTTGAAATACCAAATTGGGTTACATAATGGCTTTTCCCCCATTGCAGTCAACCAGCCACCTTACCAGAAAAGGCAGCCAACACCAACCTAGACCAAATGGTGTGTTCATCCCTGCCATGATGGGGCACCCTGCTGCAAGGGTCCTTATGAGACAAAGAAGGGGCTCCAAAATACATTCCAGGACCTGACTTTGCCTCTCTGGAAGGGAACAGAAAGATTCATCGTGCTTCAGCTCATCCAGGCCATTGTGCTTTGAAAACATAGCATCTGGTCCAAAATCTAGTAACTCTGGGTAATCTAACTGAGCATACATTTCTCAAACTGCATAAATGTAATTGCTCTGCTAATTGTTCTGTTCTAAGGCTTTAAGAGGATGCCAGACATGAACAGTTGAATGTGGATCAGTGTCGACCAAGGTGATCTGATCAAGGTTTTGGCACTTTTGCAGGATATCTCTTTGGTATTAAAAATGTTACTCTGTAATTATATTGTGGATTATTTATAGTCCCTAGAATTAGCCTACAAATCTTTTTCTTTCCCATTCTACTGCTTGCTGTTACAGTGCTATTACATTCCCAGAAACATCCGTAATCATCTTCCTCCCTCAGTCAGCTGTTGACTGATGTAGTAAACAGCGTAAAAATGTCTGAAGTCATTGGGGCTGAAAGTCTGTAAACAATGCAGGAAGGAGCTATGCAGCATCTTCACATTACAAAATGTTTACTTAACAATCATCTCTAAAGTGTACACTTGAGGAAGTGGCTGCTCCGAACAGTCTGCCCTGATAATGGCTTAAAATTAATATAAAGTAAACCCATGAAAATGGAAACAAGAGACATCATTAATTCTCCTTCATTTATGCTATACAGAGTCCAACCTTTTTCAATTTAATGAAAGCATTTATTCCTCTGGGGAGATCATGACTGCCAAAAATAACAATTTGGTGAATGATTAGTAGCAGCAAATACAAAATGTTTATATCACGTTATGTATGGAGCCCTGAAAAGTCGTAGTAATATTGAGTCATTGACTTGACTAACTTAACCAGACATAGAAGATGTCTCAGACGGGGGAGGTGGTGCTAGCACATGATGTGCCCTCTTTTCAGACACACACTGAGGGTGATCACAACCAGGATCTGCCCTCACACCGGCTAGGTCGATANTATCTGCTTTGCCATTTGCAGGACAGGGCTATCTGAACACAGTATGAGAAGCGAGGTTTGAGGAACCATATGTAAGTAATGCTGGCTTCTGAGAGGTTGTATTTGTCCTGCAAGGACAAAAATATCTTTCCAAACTAATAACACATGTTTATAAACAGGCCTGATGGCACTCAGTTCACTGCAGAGGCTGCAGCTTCATCCCACGCGTCAGAGCCAGTGCTGTTTTTTGCTGGATGCAACTGCAAAGGATGATGCCCTTTGAAATCTTTGTGTGCTGCATTTTAATGAGTTTTTTTCACTGAAATGTTTTCTAGACAATGCAGAAAATGGGGACATGAAAACTCCTTGAACTCCATCTCCCTGAAGACATTGAAGGAAATACTGATCATACTGAATCAATTTGAAATGTAAGCAAATAGATATTAATGTTTTAGAATAATGAATATTTCAATGCGGGGGATTTTTGCTGACAAAGCCAAAATGCAGAATTTTGGCATTCTGGTTCTTATTTCTTTCAGAACTCTATGAAAATGTCAATATTTCACTGTGATGAAAACACATTTCAGTGATGGTATTTGCCATTCTGATTCTCACATTACTGGGTGAGTTGACATGGATCTCCATTGTTTTAGTAAGTCTGCAGCTAAAGTATTTCAAGAGTTAAATGTTCATTGAATACTTCTGTTAACAGAAGTACTGAAACACTTCTGAAAGTGTTCTCAATGCACTAATGAAACACTATAAGTAAAATCAAAATTTTCACTCCACATATGTTTTTGTAAAATAAAAATGTATTGTTTACTCTCTCTCAAAGTCTGTATAGTCAAAAACTTAACCGAAACTCTCCTCTGCCAACTGAGTCTCAGAGTTTGAAGGAGATGTGGATTTGCATTTGAGTTTTAAAACTCTAACTGTAGCTATTTATTAAGAAGGATCCAGACACACTGGAACTACACTTCAGACCCTAAAAATTGATTTGACAATCCTCATTTTAAATAAGTAATCTAAAGTAATGTACAGACATGTCAAAACAAGACTGGAAGACAAAATATTTGTTTTTCTGGTATATGTCAGAGATCCTACCACCAGAAATAAAGATGTTTTTGTTTTCTACTGACAAACAAAAATGTATGTGCTTATAGAGTATATGAGAACTCTCTTGGTTATGATGTCAAATCTGAAACTAAAAAGGACTTAATTCTTCACACTTTCACTTACTTTAGCAGTCAGGAAAAAAAAAAGGAAAGAAAATTAGGAAAAATATGTCAAATTTACTTAATGCCATAATAAGAACTTCAGAAAGATAAATCGCTTGTAGCTTAAGAGTTTTTGTAGCTTAGGAATAATGATAACCAGAATTCTCAGTGGACTCAGTCTAAGTCTAAGTGGATCAGGCCATAAAAACTAAAATTTGGAAAACACTTAATCATATGAAGTAAGCTAGAGAAGATATGGAGAGTTAGTCACAACAGGTCAGTGCAGAGACCTGCCATCCCAGGAATCATCTGACTGTTGTGCTACTTGAAATCTTATCCTGCTCTTCATTCCAGGCCTATCTGACAGATTAACAAATAGATTTCTATACTCAGTAAAGCATAAAATCAGTGTTCATCATAAGAGAATAAACCAAAAATCAGTGAGGTTTGGACAGTAGCTGTATTGAGTTTTTTATGTGCCACCAAGAAGTCATGAAACAGGATAGTGGGACTGAGCTCAGTGTGTGGAAAGGCAAACAGGACACATGGAATCTGGAGTACTGATAGGAGGCATGGTAAAGTAGGGGTGCAGAACAGAGCATTGGGGCCCAGGGCTGTGGGAGGTGGTAGGACAGGCAGGGCAGCACTGAGGAGCTGTGACCTCGTGCTGTTTTGAAGAAGAGTGAATACTATGGGGTAAAGCTTAGGGGCTGGGAGGAGAATTTGAACTGGGTGTGGTAAGAAGGCACATGGTAGGGCNGTGAATACGGTGGGGTAAAGCTTAGGGGCTGGAAGGACAATTTGAACCGGGTGTGGTAAGAAGGCACATGGTAGGGCAGGGTTCCAGGGGCAAGGCAGGGATGAAGGAGGGAGACCTGGGGCAAAGGAGGAACATGGGAATGAACCTTGAGTGCAACAAGGAGGTGCAGCTCATGGCACCACTTCAGATGCGGAGCAGGCAGGGAGGTGTGGGGCTTGGGGCTGAGGAGCCACCAGGAAGGGCCAGAATCAGAGTGAGTCCATGGCAGGGCTGCAGAGAAGCCATTCCCCAGCCGCCCTTGGGCAGCACAGGCGCTGGCTGGGCCCAGGGCCAGCGCAGGCCCAGGCGTGGTGGCCAGGGCGAGGTGAGAACACCCGGGAGGCTACGGAGTGTCGCAACACCCAGACCTCGGTTCTGTGCCCGCACAATGATAAAGAGGAAGGAGAAAGCAGGAACTCACACAGAGCGAGCGGTGACATGCTCTGTCCTATGATCCTCCCTGGAAACACTTGGCAAAGCATGGGTTGCTGTCTCCAGTGATTTGTGTCAAGTGGTAACAACACGTCTGAGGGACCAAAAACTGTCTTCAGCGCACCACAGAGCAAGGCAGGAGACTGTAGCCTGATAATACATTTTTTTTCCTGGCAAAGTTGATTGAACTACTTGTCATTCTTTCCTTTTTCCTTCTCCATTTACTTAGCTGAAGGGTTGCTTTTAATATCTCATCTGCCATGGGACAAATTATATTTCTAAATTATTTAATGTACAGAACTGAAATAGTTCATGGCATCATTATTGTTGCTTTTATTATTATTATGCCTTTTCTTTCTCCAAAATATGTCCTTTCCCTAACTCATAAAACAAACATGAATTATATACTCCCTCTTACAAGCTAAAATTTAGCATCTAGAATCCCCAGAGAAATGAGTTGACTCCAACATATGAAACTTGCTGAGTAATGCTATCTCTTAAAAAAAAATCCTACTCCAACTCTTGCAAACCACATCCTTTATAAACAGACCTTACTACTCCATGTTGCATAATGTCTGCGGCACTTGTGTTCATTATCAGCCTTATTAGCACTTAATAACTATACAAATATTTTCCAGTTCTTTTGCTTGTTATGTCTGTGTATGGTTATACTAAATGCTGTGTCAGAAATTGCTATGAACAGGACTTACATTCCTTAGCACTGAGCAGTAATTCTTCTTTAGAAAGAGGTATCATTTCTAATCGAGTTTTTTCCCTTGTGTGATGCATGCGTATTTGCACATACACATATGTATGTGGCAAGTACATGTATAGATAGATATAGATAATACAGATAAAGATATACATATACCTCAATACATATACACACTGCTCTGTACATGTCCCAAAATACGGGATTTCTGAATGTTACAGTTCAAATGTCCTATAAACTGCATATAATATCTTACACATAAAGGATTGTACAACCAAACTGCATTAGAGACACATTTTAGAGTTTAATGCCTACTGGCAAGAAAAGGTAATTTTGTATCATGGAAAAGAAAACTTTATGCAGAAAAATAACAGTGAAATCAAAAGGGAGAAGTGCTCTCTATCTACCGTACTAAAAAGGTAGTTCTGCATTCCTTGTGAACCTAAAATTCCTATCAAAGTTGATAAAGCACATTAAAGTGAAAGATGGGGTTTTAAAAATCTATTCATACAGATTTGTGAATGAATATTAACATGACCACAGACTTTATTTTAGGACACTAGAACAGAGAGATGATAGCATGTTTACCTCAGAAACAGATCTTGCTGTAACAAAAAGAATTTGTACGATCAGTGATCTTTCAGGTCTTATTTCTTTTGTTGGTTAAGCAGTTACCATACTAAAGACGTCTAGAAACACAGTAAGATGTGGAAGCTATGGATCATATACTATCTAGTACATAACCTCCAAACATATTGGAATGGGTTTATAAAAATATGAACCTAATTTTCTAACATTTATCAAAAAATGCAGTGAAATTTAGTTATGAAACAGCAGCTAAATATGGGATGTATTCAGCTGTGATAATAACAGAACAGTTTTGTATTTTAATAGAGGAACTTTTAAAGTCATGTAAGGTTTAGCCATTGTCTCTTATGCAAGAAAAACTTTCTCTAATCTCCCCATCAACATATATTTGTTGATATCAATTCCTTTGCCAAAGGCTTTTCTCCACTGACCCAGAAGTTTTGCTTATTATGCACATGACTGTATGCCACTTGCTTTGATGTGTCAATCAAATAGTATTTCTATTTCATGGGACATTTTAAACAGCTATGAGAATAGAGCATGGCTCTCACAGCTACTTTTGAGCTGAGTGAGTATGGAAATGGATGTGACTTATCCTTACAGCAGTATAAAGATATATGTGTTTGTACATATAAACAAAAACATCACCGCTGCCAGCAGAGCTGACCAAGTTTGCAGATGTCTTTGACAAAGGCACTGAGCTCCCCTCGACTCAGTTTCTTTGTCTGAGAATGACAGACCTCTACCTTCCTTTTATAGTGTTTTTCAGTTGAAAAAAACCCAATAGTGTTGTTAGTATAATTACTTCGGTTTTCTTTCTCCAAAATACCTTGAAATATAAGAAAAAATATAAACACAAGCTCCTTATTAGTGGTCTGGCAGTAGGGAAAGAATACTAAATACTCTTACATCTCATCATTTCCTACTGTAAACTACCACAGGGAGGAAATCTTTATGGAATATTATCAGGAATCACTACAGTGCTGAATTACTTGAAGATAATTATTTTGGGTTCAGAGGCAGGGAGAGCTAAAAACTTTAAACTTGAGGATAGTTTTAAATGCAGAGTAGGTATTTAACTGTATCTTTAAACTCTTGGAACCTACCAAGATTTTGAAATCCTGATGATCACTCTCTGAAAAGGGATTATTGTCCTCAAAGCATTTCTGACAGTCATATTTGCTTTTACTTGAGGTAGAAATAACATAAGCACAATATTTATCAAAGAATTTCAATGCCTTTGGTTTTGATGCTGATCAGAAGTCATAAGTCTCTGGTTTGGGCTGTTAAATCCTTTTTGTAACATATGCAAATATGGTATGAGATAGTACAACTAACACAATACTAACATGGATTAGTTTTGCTCAGTCATGACCTCTTAAAATTGAGATTGCAATATTTCAAGTAGTCTTTCCTAGGCTACTAAATTTTTAAACAGCATGGTTTAGTAACGATAATGTAAGATATGTGTCTGTTTGCCTGACGATGTAAACCATAAAGAATGCACAATGTTTATTCTCTTTGTTCATTTCTGAGCATTATTTCAGGTAGTGCTTGAGACTATCTACATGCTAGACATTCTGGAGCTTGACTGCTTACAGGACGTCTGTCTTTATGCAGTATTGTGATAACCAGAGTCATCCAGCACATTTTTGCCAATGAAAATGTCATAGATACAGAGAAATCTCAGCTTGGAGATTTGTTTTGAGAAGGTCTAGTCTTGTTGACTTTGAAGGCATGAATCTGTTTTTGTGGGATTTTTGCACAGGGTTTGTTGGTGGGAATTATGTTGACTTCTCCTGAAGTGGCATCTACTAGCTATAAACAGTTATCCACATATTCAGACTACACTTTGACAGCTTTGCTTATATAGCGATTTAAACATGAGTGTGTCTTTATTAAAGCAATAAAACTGTGTATCCAGACTCCCTGAACACAAGTACAGCTATGCCTGCTCAGCCCATGCCTCCCACTGCACACCTCCCCACACCTTGCAGCAGTGTCAGCTGGCAGCCAGGGTGCCATGCTCTTCCACGATTTAATCTTTCACACACAAGTGCCTCACCTGAAGGAAACATTACCAAACCTGTCTTAAGCTATGCATGCACCTAGAGCACATCAGGCTCCCAGCTCGCCTGCACCTGGGACTCGTAATTCCTTTGGCAGAAAAAAAGTAGGCTTATATACCAAAACAGGGTTGCTTCATACATGTTCCCAAATAAATAAAGATCTTTCTGTATTAATACTTCGCAACTTTTCCAATAGATTTTGTTTTGAAATTTGTTATTTCAAAATACTCTGTAAGAATCAGAAATTCAGTATTTAATGTCTTCCTGTAGGGTCTTGGAACAGATTGCTGGAGTGGGAGGCCTTTGGCAGAGTTCTGAGTACACAGGAATCACACATTAAGAGCAAAGTTCCTATGAGTTTGGGAAGACTTTTAGCCGTATATTTTACTTTAAAGAACATCTGTCTTCGTTCAGTTCCCACATGTTTATTTAATTTGAGACAGATATCTTTCATTAGCCTGTTGGTGGGGCTTGGCTCCCTGAGGCCGTGTCATGCTCTCCACTGCTCATTGTTGCTTTTTGAGTTTCTGAATGAAGAGCTTTCCGAGTTCTTCGTTAGAACAGAAACAGGCATAACAGGTCAAAAGCCAGACTATTTTTTCTGCAGTAGAGTTTATCAGTCCACTTACCTGTCTCCAAGTCTCTATTTGGACAGCATATTTCAAGAAATTTTAAAAAAAAGGTCACTGGATGACAAACCCCTCCCTTTTCAAAAATTTCTGCCAGTGCAGTTTCTCCTCATAACTTTTCTGGTTTCATTTTGCAATAAAGCTGTGATAAATCTGTACATTCCTGACTGATTTGGCCTACCTAATTGTGGTTGGACTAGCTGGATTTCTAAGAAATTAATAAGCTGACGTGCTGGCCAGCAGAAGAAGGGATCAATTTGCTTTGTTCAGCTTTCTTTTATCCAAACACTTACTGGATTAGGGGAATACTAGGGGAAACACATTCTGCCATAATAATTTATCTGTAACTAAGCTTTTGCTTTCACCAGTGTGGGAAAAGAAACTTATATCTGGCTTCAGTGTTGGCCCCTCAAGTCTGACTATTCGATGCAAGGGAGTCATTAGAGTTTTTTTTTTTTTTCCAACTGGAATTCTGTGTGCTAGGGAATAGAAAAAAAATGAATTAAATGTCTCATCTGTGGCTTAAAATCTATGCCAAGAAAATAACCAGAAAGTTATTAAATTAAAATGTGTATTTACAGAAAGAAAATCTCTTTGTATCAAAAAATATCTGGTATTTGCTTTTTGGTAGTTGTACACTTTCAATCCCCAAACTAGGCAGTTTATTTTCAGAGATTGAAAGACTACTATTTTTTAAAATTCAGAATCTTTCATTACATCACTCAGTTCTCAAATGCTTTTTATTTCTCTGCTCCACAAATCTGGAAAAGATTGATACAAAAGTGGGAGGCTATGGAAAAGGAAGAACATCTGACTCACACAATTAGAAATTGTGGCCAAACCATTCTGCAAGGAGGAGGTAGAATGTCCTGGGAAAATTGAAAACTATTTGTTGGAAACAAGAAATGCCAGCTGTGTTCAGCGGGTCTGTGTGAATCTCTGTACGAATTTGGTGTACTGCTCCAAACATGTACTCACCTACACACACTTAAAATTAATGTGAGAGAAACCAACACAAGTAACAACTGAATTAATAAAACAAATTAAAATAAATGTACACTTACTAAGGTCTGGTTTTGAAAGCATAGTTTGGATATTTACATATTAAATTATGTGTATATATGTAAATATTAATAAGACTGATAATTACATTACTAAAATAGAAATTTTCTTTCTACCAAAAATCCATTTTTATACTCAAAATGATGATTACATCATTAATAGTTCTTTAATTTTAAGTTTTTCCTGAAAGACAAGTCTATTTTGGAAAAGAAGGAACCTCTTTTTGATATTTGGAACTGTTACAGTAGACTGCAGTTATGCATGTGACTTGAGCCATCTATCATCATTTTTTTCATTACTAGATAGTTTTTATTGCTTATCTGCCTTTATTGTATGTATGGGACATGTGTCTTTAACAAGCAAAAGTTTATACAGTGATGTCCACTATTAAATGTGCTAACACCTGAGATTTCAAAATATTTCCTTCGCACATGGAAAGTTAAGTAACCAGGGCACTCTAACTGTGAGAATTTCAGCAGGGCAGATGGGATCTCTCCAAATGTGATAGAGCGGAGGGGCTGATGGGACAGGAGCTGCACAGAGACCCTTCCAAGTGCTGGCTAAGGTCCCAGTCCTCAGGAATGGCCACTGTCACCTACAGCAGTAGCAGTGCAAGAGGTGCTGGATATAGGGGCAGGCACTGATGCTTATTCCTTCATTAGACCCCAGACTGGCCTAAGAAGACTGTTTATTTTTTTCATGCAGTCAGCTGAATCACTTCATTCTTTCTGATCTGACTAGCAATAAGGGCAGAAAGGTTTTCTGTTGGAGCTGTGACAAACATTGCTTGGGCAGGGTTACCTGACTGCGGTGGAAAACATGAACAACACAGCTGTAGGAACATGTGGATCCTGAAGAGGAAGAAAGGGGAAGGAGCAGCAATGTTCTGTCTTTGAGACAGAACTTGGACCCACTAGAGGGTGGGTCCCACTTTTTGTATTTCAGCTACAAAAGGCAAAATATCTGATGAAAAATTACTTGAAAATGGTACTGGGCTATCAACTGAGAGTTGGGAGAGCAAAGCATCTTGTATAGATGCAAACCCAAAGGTTAACTTTTTTTGGCACAGTTTGGTTTAAATGACCCTAAATGTTGTCAGACAACATGAAGACGTACCAGTTTTAAGAGGAACATGGATGAAAAGAGAGGTCTTTTTTTGTCTTGTTATCAGGAGATGACAAAATCAGGGGCTGCCTCTTTGTGTGGCATCGTATTCTGTATTTCAGAGCATGGGGATGATCCACTAGATAAAGCTGTTTGTCATGTCTGCATGTATGTTGGCTGCCTCTGTGGTGATGTACATTTCTAGCCTACGCATAGGAAGTCAAGTAAGGTATTAACTGTAACTAAGCAACTGTGGTACTCAGTAATATAGGCCTAAGTCTGGGTTGCATGGACCTGGCTCCTGAAAAGAGTCTTGGAATATTCAATGGAAAAATACTGTCCTTCTGACCCTCACTTGTTGACCATTAGCCAGTATCCTGCTGAAAACAATGCTGAGACAGCAGGGAGATGCCTGTAGCCCAAAGGCACCTGGGGTGGGAAATAAAAAGCCTTGGAGTGCAGTGTAGTACCAAAGCCCTGGGGAAATATCTTGGGAAGCAGACCTGCAAACTCTCTGTGAGTGTGTGAGACTCTCTGGAATCAAGACAGATTTTGTCCAAGGTCAGAAAACCTTGTGTTTTGCACATGCTGTTCAGCAGATGGTTGATTGGCTTCCTTTATTCTGAGGTTTCCTGGGAATGAAAATCCCCGACACAGTGGACAGGGAATTGAAAGCACCCAAAAAGAAACAATATGTTCTTTGTGCTTTTCACCATTTGAATGACTGTGTGGAAGGCAGCCCAGCAAAATACTGGAGTTCTTCTGGGAATAGGATCAGAGGTTCTGTCTGTTCTTTTGTCTTCGGTAGTAAATGCAGCATCCAGATCTAATGTTTACTCAACATCCTGGATGGATGAAACACTATCCAGTGTTTCATCCAGGGGTCCAGGAAGGCATGATGTTATATAACCACAATGACACTGGCAAACAGCATGGATGCCAGAATTCAGAGCTACTCACTGCACGTTCTAGGCCCTAATAGGTTAATTTTCCTGTTTAGAGGGAGTGCCACAAATATTTTAGAAACTTATTTCCAGGCAGGTGATACACCTTGACATTCTCTAGCAACAATAGCATGGGCAGAGCAGAACTTCTACAGAATGTGCAAACTGCCTAGGAGTCTCCACGTCAACTTGGCTAAATATCGAGTTGGGCATGAATAGACAAAACACAGGAGGTAAAGCCTGAAGAATTAAACTGCCTTTCATCAAGAATAAAGGTAAGCCCTATTTAGGTTACATAAGATTTTCACTGGAATCTCCTGCTCTATTAAGCAACAAAGGAAATTTTTGGGATGGTTTCAATGGACATGAAACCATTACATGATTTCCCCACAATGCAAAAGCAGAGAGTAACACTGCAGTGTAAAGAAGACCTGTATAGATGCACTTGCAAGATACAAAGCCAATTATAGAGCATTCTAGAGTTTACTCTGTAGGTGGGTGCTTCTAAATGGTGTTCTTACTTCTGTGGGATTTTGGTTGCTACTTGGTGGCTGACATAATTCATTCCTCCTTTGCTACATGTATATAACGAAGTCAGTATAAACTCCCTGAGAAAAGCTTGTACATAATGCTTTCAAGAGATGCTTGTACTTTCTTTGCCACAGGTAAAATTTACTTAATTTTTGGTATTTCTTAACATTGAAATTACTACTAAACAGTTTTGAATAGACTGTTCAGTGGCACAGGGTGAACTTATTCCAATGAATACATACATAGGAGAACTTGGTTCTTTGACAGTATTTTAGTTGGAATAGTGCTCACAGGCCAGAAACAGCAATGGAATGCAACTTTGGCATCAACCTTTTCCTTCAGCATATTGCTTGCAGATGATGATTAGAATAATAAAGTCTTCACCATTTCATGTGATAAGAAGAAATATATGTTTGTATAAAATATACATGCAACAGAAGTACACATGCAGGAGATGTTAACTTCATCTAAGATGGTTGTCTATCTAATAGAGCTGCCTAGTTTCCAGAGGGCTTAGGACAAAAGACTGTAACATTTTCATTGCAAAACATATTCCATAAAGTAATACATTTCAACCATTCATAGGAAGAACCTGAAAGCAAACTAATTTCTGCCCTTTATTCTTCCCCTTTGAGACACAGAATTATACCCCTGCTAAAACACAAACTCCAGCTTATTGTTCTATCTGTTTCACCACACAAAAATATAGGAATTTTGCTATAAAATATCTCTAGCAGTTTAAATGGAACTGTTTAAAAGGAGTAAAATACAAGTGCATCTTTTGCCCACAAGCTTTACTTTTTTGTCTAAGTAGAATTTGAACTGCACCTACACCATCTAGAATTCAAAAGCAAGAAAAAAGAAATTAAGTGGAAAGATAACTTTCTTTCCCTCCTGATTTTGAGGGCTAAGCATTGTCACTTGATGGATGTTCCTGCCATTTCTATTGTACACCTAAAAAAACCAAAGGAAAACAGAATACCCAGAAGAAATACTGGGGAGTGCATGCTGCTTTTATGATGGAGCAAACTAGAGTGCAGGGTTAGCTATGGTTTTTCACCCATATGTGAAAGCATGATCAGCTGAGAAGTTGAGTCCCAGGGATCAGGACATCCTTAGAACCATACCTGAAGGAGGACGTTCATGCTTGGGAACTAAAACCAGTAAGACATTCTTGGCAGTTTAGCAATCTCCAGTCCTGAAACAGATTGCAGATATTCCCAAGAAATGAAGTTGTGAAAGCCAAGTCTCCACAGCTGCAAGCTGAATGAGATAGAAAGGAAGCAGACAAGGCTCTCTAACAAGATACTGCATAGTATCACAATCCCTTTAAAATATATATAAATATGTGTATGTATATTCTTTGCCAATTACACATTTAAATAAATCACAATTTACTAGTGAAAACTTATAGAAAACTGATGACCCTTCCTACTATCACTTTTTTATAAGGCCTCTGTTCAGAGTTGGAAGAAACATTATTTCTTACATAATTTGTTCCACTTGGCCTTTCAAAATAAGATGTAGCAGATCCAACTAAATCTAAAAAGCTAAAGGAATACAAACCTAGTCAGATGAACAGAAAGGAATGGAAATCTCACATTCCATGTCTTCCTCTGGTTTATGAAACCAAAATCATCAATTTTTTAGACTCTATTAATCTCTAATAGATTATCTCTAACAGACACACATAAAGAGCTGCAACATCTATTGACTTTATGCTATAAATGAAAGGAATATACCTCTAATATTAATTTGTGCTTTATTTTAAGAGCAAATACAAATTCACTCGGTTCTAAACTTTTTTTAAAAGAAGCAAGCCCTGTCCTTAAACTCTGTGCTGCCAGATAGACAAAACATCCCATGTGGATAGCAATCTATTAACATTCATTTCCAAAATGAAGCCTCATGCAATTTTTAGGAAAGCAGCTCTTTTTTCTGGAAAGGATGTGCATGACCTGATGGCCTACAGATGTGTACTGAAAACTGCCTTTGGCCTCCCTCACAGAGCACCAGATGGTCTCACATCATGACATTCCTCTCACATATGAGTATTGCAGTCTATATGCTTAGTCACTAGAGCTATAAATAGTATAATTCCTACCTTTTTTTTTTTTTCTTTTTTTAAACCAGCAAAATTTATCAGCCATTTTCAGAGGAAGATCTTGCTCAAGGAATTAGCAGCAACTTGAACACATGGCTGGTTCAAATAGCACTTGTTAAAACTTACAAAAATGCAAGTATATCAAATAGTTTTTTTTTAAAAAAATCCTGGATTTGCTGCCCAGAGCTCCCACAAAGAAATTTAGCTTTTAGTGGTTGGTGTGGGAGATAATGTAGGAAGGAGATGGTAACAATTTCGAGTCAAAGTTTCAGCCCTTTGCCAAGTCTGTCTTCTTTAGGAACTCACCACATGTATTCTTTATTGTTAAATTCTGTTAACAATTATAGTTCTGCAGAAAGCACTCTGGTTTCCATACCAGATTCCCATGGTTTCTGCTGGGAATGGTTCTGAAAACAGCAGAAAGGAGCCTCTCCTGACCCTGTGCTTTCTGCATTATTCTCAGCGTGTCGCCAATGATATCACATTCCTGTTATATTGTGTTTTTACCAGAAAGCCATGAAGAATGTGAAAAGACTATAAAATGGTCAGGTCTAAAGCTCATTGAAGAAACAATTGGAAAAAAGACTAATATTAACTTCAGAGGTTTCCCATTCCAAAGGATTCTTTTCACCCTGTACTGCATGATTCCCTCCTCACTTTTCTGAAAAATGGTGAATTTGAAAGGGATTGAAACCTAAATTCCAGTCCCAAATTCTTCACATATTTTGGGGATGTACTAACTGAGATCTGAATTGTGCAGCTGACCCCACACTAATGGCTGAATCAAGCGCTTCAGTTACAGGCACCTCAAGGGTGTAGGTTATTTGTGCCTTTCTAAAAAACTTTAATCTATTTGACTGCCATACATATAATGCACCGGGGGGGAAGGGGGGGTAGGGAGGGGAAAAGTCACCTGTAAAATAAAAAGTTTAAGCAGTGGCTTGCCTGCAATTAAAACCAGAAAACCCAAGTCAGTAACATTTCAATTTTGGTCAACTAAACCAAAATTTGTTATTATGAAACAATATATTATTTGGTTTCAATTTATTAAAATGGAACCCTCAGGTTTAGAAAAATTCAGACATCTCTTCATTCCTTTTTTTTTTTCCTAAAGTAAGAAAAAATATTTTCCTGGATAGATAGCATAACAAAATATCTGAATATATTTTACTAATGTTTAAACATCAGTTTGAATTTTCTGTATGGTTTTTGGTTTGGCTGCAAATGAAACTAGTTGAATGATCTTCACAGTGACACAGAAATAACTCAATTTTTAGAGGACAATTTCTCTCAAATGCCTTTTAAGTTCATACACATGTTAAGAAGTAGCTCCTCTCCCATGGCATTGCAGATTTGATTCACATACTATGATGATGAGTGCAAAGCACTCTGTGCTCACGGCTGTGACACATGTTGGAACTGCTATGAAATGCCTTATAAGGCATTGTCCTGGCTTGGTGTTCTACATATTTTTCTGAGACTGTTTTGGATGATTTGTATGCAATAAAAAGTTAAGTAATCCAAAACCTGCAGATGTACAATGAGGGAGAGGCTTGCAGGGATTAAGTGATGTAGGGTTTTAAACATATAAACTAAAAAATCAGCTATCAGCAGTCTCCAGTGACATGGCTTAATATGGTTTATTATGAAATATTCTTGAGTCTTTATCTTTACACTTAATGAGAATAATAAAGATTTTAGAGAATAAACAGAGTCATAGGTTCAGCCCAGAGATGAGGAGACTGAGGGGAGACAGCACTGTGGTCTTCAACATCCTCGTGAGGGGAAGCAGAGGGGTAGACACTGATCTCTTCACTCTCTTCACCAGTGAAGGTTGGTAAGGCAATGGCTGGAAGCTGTGTCAGGGGAGGTTTAGGTTGGTATCAGGAAAAGGTTCTTCTCACAGAGGGTGGCTGGGCACTGAACAGGCTCCCCAGGGCAGTGGTCACAGCACCAGCCTGGCAGAGGTCAAGAGGTGCTTGGACAATGCTCTCAAGCACAGGGTGTGACTCTTGGGGAGCCTTGCACAGGGTCAGGAATTGGACTCAACAGTTGTAATGGATCCCTTCCAACTCAGCATATTCTGGGACTCTATGAAACCTTCATCCACATTCTGCTTCACATTCTATTCAGAGTCTGCATAATCCAAATAAAAATACCCTTCAAACTGGGGAACAACTCCCATGGCTTATAGATTTTAGCTGTATGCAATAGTAACTATGGATACCATGCAGAAGGTAAAAATAGCTACTTTCACAAAGCCTTTACCTCCTAAGGTATTCTATACCAGTTGTGTTGCTTTAGGATACTTTAATTATACTCCTATATAAGAATAATTTTCAGTTCTTCTGAAGAGCTGCTTCATCTAGTCTATGGTGCGAAGTATTGAAAGATCATGGTAATATCTCATTGAAATAACTGGTGGATAGCTAAAAATATCCTTATCTATACCATATTTATATACATACATAGGTTCATCTGATCATACACTCTCTACATAATTTCCACATTTTTTTTCAAAACGCCTTATTATCCTAGTGAACACCAAGACCTCAGCATGGTGCCTTCACACCAGCTGTAAAAAGATGCTTCAGCAGTAAAGAGCTTTATAGATGAGACAGTATGGAAGAAGGAGACACTATCTCCACAGCAATATATAGGAATTATGAGACACTGGAGAGGTGGCCTTGTTTTTTGGACTTGGGTATAGCTTATGCAGAACACAGAAATACGCCAGAGTTCACAAATCCCCTTCAATGCTTAACAATTTTTCACATTTACACTCTGAATACTCTTGTCCTTTTGCTGATTAGGACTGTTCAGCTGGACTCCTGTTCATCCTCTCCCCTCTAGTCTCTGGGTTCTAGGATCATTCCCTCTGCCCTCCAGTCTCTCTTGTCCATTCCATTCAGGGTTTCTTCTTCTCCTTTACTGCCTCCCCTTTTGAGTACTTCTCCTCTTAGTAGAATTTCATCCTTACTCCTAAGGATTCATGAGCCACCTCTCTCTTCCCCCTGATAGTTCTTGATTTCTCTTTTTTAACCTGTTCCCTTTCTCCCTTAATAGGAATCTACACAAAGCTGCTTCTAGAATGGCCTGATTGTAACTACCAGGAAAACCTGTACTTCAAAACTTTCAGATTTAGTGCTGCTGTCCAAAGACCTCATACCTATTTTTCATTTACCTCCAATGCTCCTGTTAAGAACAAGGCTAGCAAACTTTTATCAAAAGAAGAAACATCAATATATTTTTCTGATTCCACAGTCAGCATAAGTTGCTACACTTCTTATAATGTTCACTGAACTTCTTCAGAGGTACTGGCAGCCACACAATGGGGAACATAAAATGTCTGTGGACAACGCTGTTTTCAGGATCAGTTTTCAATGCAGTTGCACACAACTATCATTTCCAGAAAAGAGCTAGCAGACACACCCTCTGGTACGTGAGAGTGTCCTGACTAGGAATGTGAAAAGCAGGAAATTACCCTTCATGTGACAACACTTCAATGTGAAAAAACCTTGTATCTGTGACAGTTTCAACAATTCAATGCTTTGCCATTGCCAGCATGTTTTTTATGTTGCCAGGACACTTCTTGTCCTCTACTGTTGGCTTTAAATTATTTTAATCCTGAAATTTTAAATGCTAAATTAGAAAGGAAAACTGTATCTTCATCAGCGATTCCATTTCAGTAAACAAGACAATGAGAATGTTGTTATAGCATCTGAGACAGAAAGTCACTGAGGATGAGAATGCCATTGAGCCTAAATGACCCAGTGGGGTCAGTCTTAACATCTCCTGACTTTATTTATTTCCTTGCTGTTGATCCAAATTATATCCCCTATACCAGTTCTACTTTTGATCAGTCACTTCCCACCAGCATCAAAGCTGACCTTCACAGTAGAGGGACATAACTTAAAGCTACAGTTTGGATCCTTGTGTTAAAGGATCCAGCTGTGCAATCCTCTGTTTGTTCAGATGTGATTTTCTTGTCAGCTGCTCGCTCATTTCCCCAGATACAATGAAATATCCAAGTTGCTCAACAAGTCCTCTGATATAATGTTATTTTATGGAAGCTTGTATAAGAAAAGCCAGCAGCTTCTAACCTTTCAGGCTGACTAATATCCAGTCCCTTTCCTTATAGGCAGAGGTGTTAGTCATTGCCCCCCACTGTTCTGTTCAGGGTAGTTGCCAGGCTAGTTTATAGTTATGCCATATTTTGGAAGACAGCTGTATAGGTCCCAAACCCCTCTTCATCCCATAATGTTTTTATAAAGAAGGCTCCACTATTCCCATTCCAGCCATGCCTAGAAACAGGTGTATGAAAAATTAGATTTTTCCCCTTAACACTGGGGTATCTGCTGGCCATGCTTATGAAGTACATTCAATGCCAAAAAGCTACCAGTGCTTCCAGGTTAGTAACATCTGAATTCCTGGTTTGCTTAAGGAGAGGCATATCAAGAATTCTGTTAAACAAGTCCTGTGACCGGATGAAGAACAGCTGCCTGTTTGCCTGGGAAAGGAGAGCACTTCATCTTGACAGCAGCTGGGCACACTCAGAGTGGAAAAGCTGCTGGGGTACAGCCTCGAGCAGCGAGGGGGGGACAACAAGTGAGAAACTGTGTAGACCAGGAGACCTCTGTGAGAAGGGGATTCATGTGCTGCAGGGAGCAGCTCCAGTGCCAGTATGACCCATGATGGGTGGAAGGCAGCTTTAATAATGCAGAGTAGGAGCAGACCTGTTCAGTTGGTCCTGCAGACCAGATATCTTCAGTGGTTTTACAGACAAGTTCTAGAGTAGTCCTGTGACCAAAAAGCCCAGCTATAGTTGGGCAGATACAGAGCATCCAGGAGCAAAACACAGCAGAACGGTGTTTTCTATTATCTTAGATTTATATTTTTCTGGTTTGCTATTCATATGGCTAATAATATACAATTCTAATGATATACAACCTATCTTAAAGGAAAAGGCAGATGTGGCATGGAGGGGCCTCAAGTCTTCCTCACACTTCTGACTGGCACAGCTCAGTATTGTGTTTTCCTGTTTTCTATACCCATGAGGATGTTCTGTGGCTTACTGAAAAGATAAAACTGTAACAGTCGAAGTGGATTTTTCAGTCACCTGAACAACAGCCATCTTGTCCTTCCCTTAATGAACCAGAATGCCAGGAATTCTGAGCTGCTGCATATGTAACAATATTCAAGATAATTTCATTGCATTACTAAACTCACAAACATGAAGAAATTGTTTTTAGTATTAATAATAAATTCCAGACCTTTTTTTTTGTGCATTCAGCCTCTCACCATTCATTCTGTGATGAAATGATAAAAGAAGGAAATGAGAAATTGAAATTCTGGCACTAAAAGACAAGCTCACAGCAGAATGAAAAGGAAGTATCTCTACATACTGATCGTTGAAGACATTTATTACAGGAAACAAGTGTCAAAAATCTTCTCCATGAATTCACATCAGAGGATAAGTGAATTTTCAGCTTACATTCTTTCTAATAGCACAAGATGTGAACTAATTTATTTAATCAGAAAAATGCAAATGCATTTTATAAAAATTTTGAAATTGGCATATGTTTATCTGATTTCATTTTTACAGTGAAGCAACTTTGTTTCTTTTACTATGGCTTTCTTTTAGATCTTGATCACTGTTGAAGAAAAGAGAAGCAAACTGTATTTCAGTTTAAAAGCCTTTGTCATCAGTAATGGAAGAATTCATCAGCTGGGCTGCTAACACCCAGATTCGGTCTCCTAACACTGTATCAGCTCTGAGCCTTGTTGCCCTTGCACAGCCAATTTGATCACAGGAATACAAAAACTGATAGTTTGGGGGTTTTGTTATAGTTGGCTCTTTTCTCTTTTTTCCACCTTGTCATTTCTCAGGTACAGGAAGAAAAAGTTAATTCCATCTATTTCTGCTTACTCTAATGAAGCACACTTGATCTTAGGAGAGACATACTAGCACAAATAACAACTAAAACCATGATAAGCAATTTCAGTAGAAATTAAGTCATTGGAAGAGTTCCTTGTGAACTGGACATGCTGTAATACATTCACTCCAGAGATTTTCAACAGCAGAACTACACAAAGATTTAATGTGGCCAAGGACAAGAAACTTGATCATGCCAAGAGGAGTAATATCTCCTATGTCAATACCTACATCAGTCATCAGTACAGGAACCTGATACAGCAAGCAACTTCAAATGCAGCTGGTCTGTATAATCCCTTAAAAAATGAACTGATGTGGACTCATCTGTATGTAAACTAAACCCATCAGAGGTCAAGGAGTGTTCCACAGAAGCAGTTATGCAAGAGGAACAAAGTGTACCCACCTATGAGCAGGCACAGAAACACGCACTGGGACATTTCCCAAAGTGTAGGGGGAAAATGAGCAGAAAAAAAGCAGCAAAGCATAATCATGCCTTAAGCCCTCCCTTGAGGATGGGGCAAAGAAAAGATTTCCAATGACTTGCCTTTCCTCTTGGCTGGTGGGATTCAGCCTGCCCAAGATTGAACAAATGACCCCCATTTGGAGAAGAGTGAAACTATGAGGAAAAAGAGGTTCTGATAAAGCCTATAGCTTTATGGGCTGTACCACAGGAGGCAGCTGGGATATCATAGGGCATTACAACTCTAATTCAATAACTTGCTGAGCCATATTAGCTCAGGACTAAGACTTTCACACTTAGTCTTCCTGATTAAAAAGGACTAACTACTAAATTAAATTCCCAAGATCTCAGTATTTGTCATGAAGCTTTCAACCACACAAGTTGTTTTTTCAGTCTGCCTCTCTACAATGCTTTGAGTGATTTGCCTGTAAACTGTGAAGCCTTGTTATTTGCACATGGCACCTTTGCCCAAACGACAGAGGTTTCATTAGGTGTGCAGAGAAGATGCAAAGATGCATGATCAGATTTTTTTAATTTATCTGAGATTTATTACATGAGAGGTGTCACTAAAGCTGTTTCTGTGAAGGAAGCAGCCCGGACCAGTCCTAGACTTGCTGCTTAAGGAAGCATCTGTGTAATAGCATCTGCCTCATAAAGATATTTTGCCATTGTGAATAATCTCAAGCATTACAAATCCTACAGCAATATTTAATGTTCTGCTTTGCAGTGGCTGTTGAAAATTGTATCTTATTACTGATCTCTAAATTGTCTAGCTTTAATTTTCAAGCACTATCTGCCATCGTATGTGTGTCTGTGACTTTAAAGAGTCACCTCCTTTGCAGGCAGCTTCTTTTAGGTTGGCAGCAGCTGTTTCTTGTTCTTCACATCAACAAGTAAACAGGCAGAAATAAGTTATTATCAATTAAAGTTATGATTAAAGGAAGGCATAGTTTTCTATTCCAAATTTTTTCTGTTATTATACTTAGTATTTTTGTTATTACACTAAAAAGAAACAGCTAATCTCTCCATTTATTGCTCATTGTTTCTAAAAGTGACACTGAATAGTGACTAAAAACAACTGGGATAATTGAGTAATTAGAGAAAGTAAAAAACAATTGGAAGAGATCATAATTTTTCTGATTCTATGACTCAAATCAGTTCATCTGTCTAGCCAGGAAAGAGACTAAAGGTATTACAAAACATAATCCTTTGTTCTTTTTCCTTTTACTCTTCAGCTGGAAGGGAGGACTCCAATTATTTCTCTTGTAATCACTAGCATTAATTGTGCCTCTAGTGCAGTACTGAAATGTTTTAAATGTATGGTGGTACCATGCTCTGATCTATGGTGAGTCAACTCTAGGAGCTAACCTTGTAGAAAATTACTATTTTATATTATCAGTTTTCTGGCAGTTTATCTGTCAAAATTGTAACACCAAATGTTTACCTCAAAACATGTAAGTAAACTAAATTAGCTTGACTGAAGTAATTCTGGAGCTGCAGTTTCAATGTAGGATTGATCTGATTCTAACATCTGCAAATGAAAGCATCTCTTATGAATCTATTTACTCTGTGCAACAAGAATGCCCTTGCACATGACAATGGTTTGTGATCTAGGTTCTTTCAAGCAAGACAAAGCCAGCAATCAGCTAGAGATGTGTGAGTCCACTCTAACCTCACTTCTTGGTGTACTTGCAGCAGTGATGTTATAGAAACTAAAGAAACATAGCATATTGAAAAAGTTCAAAACTTCAGAAAAAAGCTAGGCCAAAATTACTCTCCTTAGGGGTCTTTTTACTTCCCTCAGGGGTGAAAAGTAACATTCAGCTTTGCAGTGGCAGAAAAGATTCCAAGTACCAATAGGTGAGGGGCTAGCCAAGTCTGAACAGTCTTGGTGCAGTATATGGGGTCTTTGGGGCATGCTGGGGGTTTTCACAGGGGTGACAAAGGTTGACAGAGCTTCTCCAGGAGAAGGAGGTTCAGACATTGCCTTAGACTCACAATGAACTGTGTAACTGTGGAGGTGGCTGTGGTCTTGTGACTGAATAGGGATTCCCACCTCTACTTTGCTGCCTCCCAGCATTTTCCTCATCCTCTTCCTGCTCTCCAGACCTCAGCACAGGACTATCCTCCTGCCCAGCCTGCTGTCTCATCCTCCCCACCCTCTGGTCCCTGTAGCACTTCACTCCTTGGTGCCTCATGCCCAGCTGAGCTCTGCTGCATTTCCTCCTCTGGCTCCTTCCACCACTAACAGCATGTGAGACACCAAGGCAAGCAAAGAACTCTTCCAGCAGCATTAAAGCTTGGGATTATATTAAAAATGTCTCTGCATGCAACCTACAGTGCAACCAGCTCAGAGAGGGGTCATACAACCCCAGCAGGAGAACAGGAGACACAGTGCAGGCCCTGGGGTCCCTCTTGTGCCTCTCCAAAACCCCTCCCTGGGCTCTCCTGCTCCCTTTCCAAGGCTTCCTGTCCTCATGTGCCACATGTCAACAGCTGCTCAGCCCAATGAAAGACACAGAGACAGAAAACAGAACAGGAGTAATTGGGTTCACTGCTCTTTTGTTTACAGCATTCTATTCTAGTTTCTAAAAGCTCTTAGTGCCCAAGCCAGGGGAATTCTTGCAGCCCAAAAGAGCCTTTCCAAGCTTCACAGAGAGATGATAGCCTCAACACAAATTACAGAAAAACAGGGAAAACCAAAACCAAGCTTGTCTGGCGTTGGTTTTCTACTGGCTTTTTTTTATTGACCCAGTTTGGATTTCTGCCCAAACTACCCACTAAAGAAAACACCATAGAATCTTTCTGCACAGAATTTGTATGTCATGTCAGATGGGCTTTGACCCAAACCAAACATAATACTCACTACACAGCATTTGTACATCACACATCCCTTAATCTAGAACATTTATGGAACAGATCAAAGTAGTGGAAGGCTACAAGTGCATAACTCAATTAGTTTTTGACTGTACCATTTAATATTCATCTGTTCACTCATAGGTAAATAGCCCTGTCTCTTTTACTAAAATTCTCAGTGCTGTGATTTAAAATTTTTTTAGTATTTTTCATAATATGTTTATATTATGCATTATGTTAATATAAAATACCTTATGTATTAGCAGCAGTAATTACAAGTGTTTGAGACAGTTGGATGGTCCAAAGAGAAATATGGCCAATGTTTTAACAACAGTGTTTTAATAACAAGAACTTCAAAGGACTACACAACTACAGATCCATTTTAAATTTCTAGAGACATTTTAAATTTAAAATTTTGAATTAAATTTTCAGCTCATGTGAAGTTGTATAACTGCAGAATACAATGGAACCAGCATGAATTTATTTCATCTGAGGATCAAGACGATAATGATATGTGGAAATAATCATCTGTGAATTTAGATTTTATGTCATTTTTTGACTCTAGTGATGTTTTGAAATTGGGGAATTTTTTTTTTATTTGAAATTTCAAAATCTTGAAATATTTTTGCATACTTTGCTTGCATGTGACAGAATACTGCAAGGAAGCAAAAGATCGATATTTAAATGAAGATGTGTTTGCATATTTGTGAAGAAATTGTGCAATCTTCCCCATTTAGAAAGCCATGTGTCAAACTGACAGTTCTTCTGTTTGGAGATGTGACATCACTGATCTGGCCATCCCTGTGACATCATTTTCAGGAGTGACCACTACAGGGAAGGAAATGATTCTCTTCAGTTTAGTCTTGGGAAGCTAACCCCAGAGGAAGCATTCATTCTCAGTGCTCACAGGCAGTATCATCAATGCCCTTGTACAATGTATGCAGCTGCACCGTTTACATTTCATGTAAAAATCTATTTTCTAATTCTAAACAAAGAAATCTGCGGATCAGCATATTCCTTCAGCAATATTACTATTTTCAAATGGAAAAATCATAAAGCTGGTATATCTATTTGTTTAGAAAAGAACTTCTAAAGCCTCAGATTTTTTAATTAGAGGAAAAATTGATCAGTATTACAGGCAAACTAACCTCACTCCACAAGCCTCCTCCTCACAGTACCAGTAGAGTTTCAAAAAAAGATATCTTGACATTTTTAATTAAAATATTTGAACAGTTTTCTCTCTTTGCTACACTAAGTCACGAAAATAATGCTGTCCAGTGTAAGCTGCAGGGTCACAGGTTCAGTAGCTGAGGAATTTTTTGTGCAGTTGCTAAATCCCCTGGTTTTGTTTCCTCTACTCTAAGCCCACTGTGCTCATTAGACAGTAGCTGCATGTGACCTGGCACGCTTGACCCCAGTCCACTTAGCCCATGTAGTCATATCCACAGCCCCATTTCACTTCACTTTTTAGTACTACCCCTCTTTCTCAGTATATTCCAAGACTGAGGAGCCAGTGACACTTGGTCTTCTGTGTCTCTCCTATTCATTAGACAATGAAGCATACCAGTTACAGTATCATATTCATCACTTAGAGTATTCTGTCTATAACAAGTGACCTTATAGCAGACTGCATCTTGAACCAAGTCTACCTAAGATGCTTGAAAAACAATTTCAGAAAGTATTTCTACAGTGCTTTTCATAGCAGTAACTATAATCAGTTGACAGCATTAGCAAAGAAATCTTCAAGAAATCACGTGTTCCTCACTGTCTGAAAGGAAAAATTTCAGAGTTAAACCAATTTCCCTGCAAAAGGACCACACTCACTGTGTCACGTCATCACAAGCGAAGCAAGAGTTGTTTTCCATGCAAACTTCCTGAAACTTCTTGCAGTTGTTCTCTTTCCCTCATTTCTGAAGTGATGTAATTTTCACACTGACGGCAGATTACAAATTGCAAATTCGAAGAATAAAGAACTAGTCCATTTTAGTTTCAAATGCTTTCATGTTATGTTCTGTCTGCTCTCCATGTAATTTCTATGGAAGTTCCCCAGAATACCTAAGAGAGTAACAACAAATACTTCTCTAAGGAAAATACAACTCTAGCAATATAGTGATAGTATCTTTTTGTATCTTACCTAAATAAGTTCATTCTTGGCTGTAGGTACAATTCAGCTATTTCATAAAGACATATGTATTTGAATTTTGACTTTGAAAGCTTCAGACCAAACTTTTGAATTCTTATCACACTCTTTTCTACATGCCTTATATGTCTAGGCAAGTTTGTGGATTTACACACAGAGAATAGCAGTTTTAACTCACTCCTGGTCTGCCCTGCCTTACATCACAAAGTCAATATTACAGTACCAACCAGTGGATTGAACAGATGTGTGTATTTAGATTCAATTTTAGCTTAAATCATGAGGCTTCTCTCTTTCATCTTCCTGTGTAACCATTAAAGTTAAGTTGGGCTACTCTAGAGGGCCATTCAGAGCACAGCTGTGTTCTATCACCACTGACTGAAAAGGGGTTGAGGCGAAACTGAAAGTCCTAATCTCAATATTTAAAGTTAAAAGTATAAAGATAAGCCACATGAATATTCTCTTATCCTTATGACTGTGATACATTCAGTATTGTTACTCATATCCGTCCTGATCCACTTCATTTTAAATGCACATTCATTCTTCATTTTTCATTCAAAGTAGCCACTGTATTTCAACAGCAATTGAAGATACCCAATCAGATTGAAAAGGGTCACAGAGTTTTATATGTTCTGTATGTTGTAGCTACCCTGTCAGAAACACTGGGTTTTAACTCAGAAATGTTGCTCCAAATTCAGGTAATGTATAGTAAGCAAGGTAAAAAAAGTGTTATGACCAAGCAATCTAATACACCTCACTTCATTTTAACAATTTTAGGAAACCTATTTGGTTTCACTATAGTTTCACTATGTCTACATAAAATGGTAAATTGTCAAATACTGGTCATTAAGTCTTCAATCTTTTGTAAGTTTTTTGAGTGGACAGAAAAATAAAAAAATAAACAAATAAACATCATCACCAACAGACATTTAATTAATCCTGCCTCACTAAATGTCCAGTCTTTTGGCATGAAAGAGGGCCTTATTGGAAACAAACTGTTGAATGAAAAAGCCCTATGATATTCACGAATCCCAGAATGGCAAGCAGACTGTAAGGTTCTCAGACTGTTCCAGTCTGGATGTGTGTCGCCGTGATGTATGAGAGGAGTTATTTCCAACAGAGAATTATTAGTAGCTTCATGCAACTCATCACCCACATTAATGACAGGAGAGCTGAAGGTTTCACAAGTGCTAAATGGAGCTAATGGTTTGACCAGGGGATCAGAGATCCCAGCTGACAGCAAAACCTCTGAGAGCTTACCTTGTTTAAAAGTAACACATGGAAACTCCCAAACTATGATCTCTGTGCCACTTGCGCAGAGACAAAACCAAAACAAGCTTAGAAAAAGCTACTTAGGTTAAAACCAAATTCGAGTACAAGAACCAGTGAGTACAAGGTGACTATCAGCACTCTTAGGCTGATTCTCAAAGGAATTAAGTAACATTTAGTCACACTTTAGAAGAGTCCCATAGTAATAAAAAAAACAAAAAACAAACACAAAAAAACCAAATCCCCCCAAACAAACAAAAAACAGATCAAAACTAAATGTTCCTCAATTAAGTGTTTTGTGAAAGATTACATGATTTGGTATCTGCATTAGTCTCAAATTCCCACAGTTCTGTGTTCCAACTTTTCTTTGATATACATCCCAGCATACTAGCATTGTATAACAGCATATTCAGCATGAGCTTATAGTCTGAGCAAGTACACTTACTGCTGCCTTTGGTCAAAGCTTTTAGGGAAAGTACACACAGGACTAAAATGATATTATGAATCAAGAGAAAAGTGGTGTTATAACAAAATCTCATTTGTTAGCCTTCCAAGATGTGCCTTTAAAGTGTTATCATTAATAAACTTAAGTGGCTGTGATCACAATTAGGCTATGCTGAAGAATAGGGAAGATACTTGAAGCTGAAAGGTCATTCATGAAATACTGCAGACAAAGGCAACATTAGGAATCAAATCAACAGCAGGATTACATTAAGTCCTTTCTTGGTACAGTCTAGTCAAGTTTTGAATTGCTGCCAGGAAGCCTATTTCAGGACAAGTTCAATTTAACTCCTTCTTACCAGCCTTACCTGTAATTCCAGTGTTTCAGCAGTCACAGGATTCATTGTTTTTCTCTTTAACTCCTTATCTATCTTTATCAAGCTCTCTCAGGTACTCCAAGGAGAGGTGAGATACTTAGATACTACTTTTTTTTCACTTGATTATTTAGTGTAGAAGTAGGTGAGACTGCTTACGTTTGCATACCATGAGGAAGCTAACTAAACAGTATCTACTATTAATCAGTTGTTAATCTGAGTTACCAATACTATAGACTATGTATAGGAAAACCAATTAAAAGATAGGCTTTTAAAGTCACAATATAGCTGTACCTCCTGCTCCCACCCTCATATCAGCGGAAAAATCATTCTGAGGAAGGGCACACACATGATTAGCTATAGCAACTGCAATAAGTACAAGAAAAAATAACAATACAGAGAAAAATCATACCACTGACTATGGAGATCAGTGCCAAAGCAAGCAACAAAACACATAATTCTGAAGAAAGAGAGGCAAAGACACGCTGAGAGAGCTGCATGACAAACAAACCACCAGGAAATAAAATCTAAAAGGAGCCTAAGTCAGCAAACTGCAGCCAGGCATTTCGGGCTAGACTGTACAATTTACATAGAGGCCTGTGTTGAGGATGTGACTTAGCTGCATTTTATCAAGCAACTGTCACCACACTGTCAGTTGTATACTCTTTTTGAGGCTCTGAAACTAGCCCTTTCTTCTCATCCTGTCCCCCAAGGTGAGGGAAGCCGGGGTACTTGGATTTGACAAGCCTTAGCCTATCTGGAGTACTTCATTTTTTGTTCACTGGGAAAAAAAACCTTCTTCAGTCCCGTACTTTGCTTTGCAACGTGTCCTCGTGCGAGTCATGAAGCAAGACTGGAGAGAGACCCACTCCATGTGCCACCCATACTTATCTCTAGAGTGTCTGTTGCAACTTTTACTGAAGGGCAAGGTAGTACCTCTGAACAGATGCAGCAGACACAGTCATTAAGCAATAAATGCTACCCTGATCACTTTCTTTATTAGTGCCAAGATCTTTAATCTCTTCAGTGGAATGTGTGTATTTATTATAACAGTACACACCCAGAAGTGTCTCACTGGAGTTATGAATCCCAATCAGCACCACATTAAGTAAATACAATTTCTCTAAGATGAAACATTTCCTATTGGTCTATTTGTCTTGCTGCATAGTGAGACACAATCTCATTGTTTTGTCATAGCCTTTTAGTATTTTAGCTCAAGTGATCAGGAATTCCTTGGGCTTCAGCCTACTTTGATCACATGGGTCAATTTGCTGTGTCTCACTACAAATATACAATTTCTGTTAGAGTGATGAAAATTTTTGTTTTCAATTTTATCAACATGCCAAGACTGGAACCACAAATGTCACTCAGGAAGAATATTACCCTAGATAATATTTAGCTTTATCAGAAGTAATCAAAAGCTTTATAACTGCAGTATTGGCTGAAGCTATTTCCTAGCATTGAGACATTTTTGAAGTTACCTTTGAATTTAGGTTTGGGTCATTTTGCTCAGTTTACTCAGAGAAGCAAGAAAACTTGTACTGACATGATTGAGTCCTAACATTTTAACTGTAAATTGAGGGTGAGGAGAATGCTCGTGGGTATTATAGGATAGGCATTCTTTATAAAAAAAAACCCTCAACCAAACAAAAAAATGTTAAATGCAGTACAGATTTGGAGCTAAGAAAATTTATCAGTGATATGCAGTCCTATAGTATGCCACAGCAGTAAGAATGCTGAGAAAGAGCAGTCAGCAACTGCTGGGCCCAAACCCAGTCAGCTGGATCAGATCCATCATACCATTTGCACTGCACACAGGATGCTCCCTTAAGATTCCTAGAAAATCTATGAGATCAAGCGCTCCACAAGGGAAAACATGATGCTCATTTTAACACAAGCCTTGCTTCTTCTAAAGGCTTGCTATAATTGCAAAAAAGTGTCCCTGCCGTTTTCATACAATATTAGAAAAATGCAAGAATTAATTATTTGAACGGATTATATTCTGAAATTACTTGCATATTTCTCAGTTTAATGGTTCTTTTTAATAAGGAGATCACAGTCCTTAGTTAAAATTCCCAGTGATGGTTATTAACTGCTTTTCTTTGGGTTTTTTTGGTCTCTTTTTTGAAGTTTGTTCCTCAAAACTGTATGCTGTAATAATAGCTGAGTTAATGGGTTAAGTTTTACAAGTCATATTACATAAAGATTTTCAAGCTCTTATAAATCAATAGACTTATCTCAGTCATTTAATAACTAAATTTGTCTCAAAATCAAGAATTCTTAGCAAAAGGACTTCTGAAAAATGGCTGGTTTCCCTGTATCCCTTCTACTGTAGGTACAGACCTAGTCAGTCAGGAGCTCAGGTCCAGGCTTTGAAGGCCCTGTGCTAACAATATTGTTAACTGAGCATAAGTCTGGAAGTCTGGAGAAGAGTGCAAGACCAAAAGCAGTGGGATAAATACAGTGACATGAACCACACCACATAAAGCATTTTCTTTGTTTTTATCAAATCAGAATTCAAGCAAGGGGTTGGGGGGGTAGCTCTTAAATGTGTATTAGCAGTACTACTAAAAGGAGAATGACTAATTTGGTCTTGGCAGTCTTCAGCTGAATAATATTGATCACACATGTGGATAATGTCACTTTTGGATACATTCCTAGGAACTCATGCCTTTGAATTATATCAGTTTATTTTTATGTCTGGAAATACCCATATAAATCAAGATGTTATTCATGGTGAGCAGCCCTTTTTTTTGTCTTTTTTGTCTTTTAAAAACTGACTTTTTAAGAAAAGAGAACAAGGTCTGCTAGTAGTAAACAGAAGTAAAAATAAGGAAGGAATAAAATCTCGCTGCAAATAAATTTCACCAATACAACATATACAAAAAAATTCCTATTACTTCACGTCCTGCTTCTATTCCTCTTCATAGAAAAGCAAAAAATAAAATAGTTCAAGCGGAATCAGCTGGATACACTTTTTAACTAATTTTCACAGGCAGTAATAAAATGAGGCCCATTTCTTCTGTCTCACTGCATGTAGAGCCATTTATACATTAAAAATCAGGTGAGGACACCACAATCAAAATTGTAAATTTCCTAATCAATATTTAGTAATAGGCAGTTTGCATATGCACTAATATTTCTGAGAGCATGTTGATTACAAGAGGGAATGGTAACAGGCATAGCATCAATCAGGTTAAATTTGGATCCAGCATCTCATTAAGGCACGAAAAAGAGTGTCTTAATGTGCTGAAAAGCTGCAATTTCCAAACTTCCCTTTTTCTGATGTCACATCCTCTTCTTCAGAAATCCTTTCTCTGTCTCTCATGTACTTTTCACCTGCTGCTGCGCATGAGGAAGTATATCAAGCAACACTGCAGCTCCAAAAAAAAGCACAAAAAGGAAAAGTTCACTTGGCTTTAAATAGAGACCAAATGAAAAGCAAAAAACCTCAGAGTTATGAAACAAAACCCTATTACACAGTTCTGCTGCTGATTACTGGTCTTAGCAAGAGTCTGAGAAGAATAAAGCAAAATAATTTGGTTCTTCAAATACATTTCAGAGTATCAATACCAGAACATTTGAAATGGATGTTTTGCACAAAGCTCCTCTGTCAAGCTGAAAGTAATTCTTAGCAATATCTCAGTGCAATCTATGTTAATATAGATATCCACTTGGGAAACAGAAAAGAACTGGTCCTTGGATCAGGTTCTATCCCAAAGTAAATGCAGACTCATAATTAAGCCCATATTGAAAGAGAACAAAAGTTCCCTTCCTTTGCACGTGTAGCAGTGAATCCTTACTGGTAGTAGCCAACATGAAAATGCACAGGCCATGATCGTGTGTTTTTATGCTACCACAGGGACACCCAAGACAACACGAGACTAGGAAATTCTGCAAGATACAGGCTGTGCTGTATGGTCATACCCTGCCACCCCACAAGGGCAGGCAGTTGGGAGTGCAGCTATTTCCTACCTGGAAATGATCACATGCTAATATTTCAACTGTGGATAAAAGTAGAAGAGTTTTGTTGGCAAACTTAAAGCAGGATTGATGTGATATCCACTGAGCTGGCTGTCAGAAGATAACAAGAGCTGATGATCCCTTGACACAGAGGTACTGGTCTTGAGGAGGAAACAAAACCTAGGTATGTCTGCTTTAAGCCTGCTAACAAGGCAGATACTATTGCCGACACATGCAAGCCTTACACATTTAAATCTCATACACTTTGAACCTGATTTTCCTCTCCTTTCTGTCATCAAATTAAATCCATAAAGCTTAAACCAGACAGTGTAAACAAGATTAGAATATGTGTCATTTTAATAGAGTTGCACAACTACACAAAGATTACAAATAAATGTATATTCATTAAAACTAAATTATCTAAAAGTTACAGGTTCTACAGGTTCAGACTTGTTATGAACTATATACCATCAAATTACAAATCTAGGCTGTAATTGAAAAATCTTCTGACAACTTCTCTCAGATCTAGGGAGGATTAATGCTTCTTTAGAAATGGAAGGTAGTTTTTGATCTGCCTCAGTAGTAAACACTCTAGCATGCAACAAGCTGTGTAAAGGAAAATCTCTGAACCTGAAGGAAGACACAAGCAACTGGCTTTTATTTGCTGTCCTTCTTCTGGAAGCACTGTTGAAGCAAAATTAGTAAAGGGTTGGGTCACTCATCTTCAAATCAAAGACACTTGAAAGAAAAGAAAACAAAGAAGGCCATTATACATTGCAGAATACTTCCAAGACTAATGACAAAAATCCTTAAAAAGTTGGAGTTAGGTCTCTGGTTATATCCAGTTCAAATATATTTTTTTGCAATTAAGAAATATTGTTAAGAGAAAAACAAGCCTCTGAACAGACAAATATTTTGACTGTGAAGCTGGATCTATGATGAAAATTTTTGTAATGCAATTAAACCTCTGTAATTTTCTGGGTCAAAGGATTTCTGTATAGTTCTCTGCATACTCCAGACATATTGCTGTTATAGGTCACTTCACATGAGTAAGCTATACAGGAAAAAACAGGTTTAAAACATATGTAATAAATAAATTATTTTTTCCTATAATAATTATCCCTGTCTATGAAAGCAAATTCTTATAAAACATTTTACCTGACATTACTCTTCTGAAGTGTAAATAAAGTTAAGGATGCAAAAATAACTTAATGTTAAAAATACATCCATTACAGTTAACAGTCTCTGTTACTTGTGCCTTTGCTACTGACAGAGAGAGAACTGGGAGGGTTGGTGGAACAAACCTGAAAGGAGATCGACAACCTAGCTGGGTGAGGGCAATTAAAACACACAACTAATAGGGCAATTAGTTGCTGGGCAACAGCTATGGAAACGTGGAAAACATGCAGTATTTGCCATGTGATCAAGCTGAAATATAGAGTGTCCCAAATATGGACATTAACTAGAGCGACAGTTTAACTTAAGAGCATTTTTAGCTGTAATTTTCCTTCCTAAAAACAGAGTTTTCCTTCAGAATTAAATTAGATCAAGTTATGAATGTAAGTTACAGGAGACAGTGAAGGGGGAAGTAGCAAAAGAGACTAATAAAAGCTGGTCCCCTGCCTGCCTTTCTCAAATGGGAATCTACACCGCTGATTGCTGGCTAAATATCCAAAGAGGCAGAACAAAACTTGCCTGTTTCTTTCCTGGCAGCAAGAAAATATGTTTCCTTGCATACTTCTGTTAGTTTCTTTTGACTTTAAATTTCTCCTGTGTCATCAAGGCTTAGTCCAAAAAAGTGTCTGACCCCATTCATCCTTTCAAGTAGCACATAAAAGCCTTTGTGAGTCTAGTATTTTTTGTTTCTCAGATTCCTGGTTCAAGTGAATCACTGAGCAATGCATTACTCAATTCATGGGCAAAGCAGGCCGTATTTATATTCTAAAAGTGTCTGAGTTCCAGTTCTTAGTGCTCCCTCCTTTCTTTCCCAGAAAATGGTAAGAGCATAATCTTTATCGCAAAAAGGCTTAGGAATTAGCACAATCAATGGAAGAAAATTCCCAGTGCATGCTGAATTCAAAAACCTTGCTAAGAATCAAAACTGTTATGTATCTTGCACACCCCTACACGTAACTTCCCAATTAATTCATGTGGTCTTTTCAAATAAGTAACAAAGAATAAACACTGAACTTTGAACAAGTTTGGGGTTTGGATGAGAATCTGTGAAGTATTCAGAAATATTGAAGCCAGAAGAACAGAAGAATTGGATACAATCTTTCAAATTCTGGGGACATAGCTTTGGACTAAAGACAGGATAGCAAAGTCTGGATTTAAGAAGAATTGTGCAGTAAGAGTTTAAATACTTTATTTTAAAAGTTTGGAAGCTGAAATTCAGTGAATTCTGGCCTCTCACACTGGAATTCCACCTCCCCCACTGAATGTCTGTCTCTGCCTGGCAATACTACATGTTGGAAAAGGTAAAACCTCGAGTTCAAATTCCTCCTGAGATTTTAAAATTCCAAGGTGATACAATCTCAGCTCAAGCCTCTGGTGTTTGTCAAGAGGTGCCTATGTCAAGCCTGCTTCTCAGATTAAGAGGAGAGAGGGAGGAAAACATCCTGTGAAATGCCTGAAAAAATGCAGTTCAAGATTTTGTTTGCCTAGCCAGGTTTCATATTTAATTGAAATACTTTGAAGATCTTAAAGCCCCAACAAAGTTATTAACAAAATAAAGTAATATTTAAGATTGGAATTGGGTAATCTAGATGATAATACAAGTTTCTTTTCTCTAGAGCATTGCAGGAAAATTTTTCAGGGCTGATCATGAAACAAAAAAGGTAGGAAAATAGAAACACTATCAAGGACTGCACCAGCAGCTCCAAACATTTTTTACTATTCTTGGGACTGCTAATTAATCAGTACACTGTTATCTGCCTTCAGTGTTTTTCAATATTGCACAATATTGTATTTGATAAAGGAAAAGATCAGCACTGATGCTACAGACACCAACAAGGGCAAAACTACCTATATCTAGCTAAATCTTTCCAAATCTTTTTATATCTTTCAAAAACTAATGTGCTGCTAGCACAGGGATTTGTGATTGAGTTGAGACCCCCTGACCCTTATTAGCACAAAGGCATCTTCTATGCANGTTGTGATTGAGTTGAGACCCAGTGCCCACCCTGACCCTTAGCACAAAGGCATCTTCTATGCAGGAACTGTGCAAGTTGTACAGTAATTTTTTCCCCTGCATCTAGGACTTGCATTAGAAAATGGGAGCTACCTCCAACAAGATTGACTTCTGGACACGCAGGTACGTGATTCAGCACGAGGCACACTGCACTGTATCTATATACCTGACTGAATGTAAATCCACTTCTGCATAAGTATCAGACTCAGCCTTGTTCTATTTACTTCTCCCTTCTTGTGTCCCTCTGCCAAAAGACAAAGTGAAAACAATTGCAGTGATTAACAGGGGAAGACTATCCCTGCTTTGCATACTTTTTGAACATTAGCATTATTGGTTTCCTGAGAAGTTAGAAAAGGAGACATACAAGTCCAGCAGCCTTATTTGTGTCTTGTACATAGTGTTCCACTAAAAAGAAAAGAAGAAAAAGAATTAATGAGAGACATAGCAAGGAGGAGCCTGCAGTAAAAGCAGAGAATAGAAGACTGCTGGAGAAGATCAGGAAATGAATATAAAGCAAATTCTCCAACTGATTTTTTTTTTCCTAGTGCCCCAAATGAACTCTTCAAGTTTACTGCAACCCATGAAAGATTGTGGGTAAAAGCGTGAACCTAGAGGACAAGACTGTGTTTTGTAGGAAAGCATAAGTAGACAACTTTAATCTAATGAGAATTTTCATTTTTCTTATGTCTTATGCTACATTATCCAATTTCAAAAGTGTATAGTTCTGATTTTTGTCTAAATGCAAGTTATTTTTGAGTTTATAAAACCCCTTAAAGTGCTAAAGTATGCAGCATTTGGAAAAACAATTCTTCAGAGTTTGCACTACCCTGCCACCAGCAGATGTACTCCTTACTACTGCTTCACCAAAGTACTGAGGAGCCTAAGTTTGTAACTGGAATCTTACAGGAGGATGGCTTTGACTTTCTAGATGTCTTAGATTGCCAAGGAGTATTTACTCTTCCTTTGAAAGGTATTTTTCCTTCTATTCTAACAACCATTTTACCAATCAGATACCAACCACACCATCTGGAACCAAATCTAAAGGAACCAAATTAGGAGGTGGGGGGAAGAGATACATGGCCCAAGATGTTCTTGCAAGTATCAGCAGGAGTCAGTGTGGGTTAGATACCAGGAAAGGTTAGATACCAGGAGACAGGTACCAGGAAACAAAAACTAGTTTGATGTTATTTTGAAGTTAAATATCATGGGGAAAGAAAAAGATAACTGGACTAAAATAAAATCAGTTTTTCAAACTTATCCTAGACTATCTAGCTGTTAATAAAATAAGCTGAAAGAACACATTCTGATAATAACTTATCGGTGTTATTCATTTGTAGTTTTTCTTTGTTCTAAGGCAAACACTCAACATAAGAACATTATTTCCTCTACGTACTTTACATTCTTTTCAATTACACTCACAAAGCTCTAAGCACCGCTAATCAAACAGCTGCATGTTCAAAGGCAACAGTTTGGAATGCCAGCATTCAAGCTTTACAGGAGACCCTAACTTGACTCCTAACACATCAAAATGCAAAATATGACACAGGGGACTTTCAGGGTTCAACGTTCAGCCCCTTTGCTACAAACCACACAGCTTTTCTTGCTAAATGCTGGTAACTGGATGTTTCTCCTCAGCCCTTCTTTTCTAACTCCTAAATCAATTCACTAGAAGTGTGCTCTGTGCTCTCTGTGCCCCTGATATGGTGAAAGAATGCATTTGGGTGCTGGCTGCTGCTGGAGGATTGCTCCACACACAGGAATGTAATGCCTCAGTTAGCACCAGTTTATGCTTTAGACATCTTGCCCTTGAACTGGCTGAGTTAAAATTGTTCTTGCATTCAAAGACAGAGAATGAGTATGTCTGTAAAAAACGGTGTAGAGATACTTAAGAAACTCCTTCAGACCTTGTCCTTTAATCAGAGCTAAGATGGTTCTTTCCCTTTATACTGCACAGATAGGAAACTGATTAGCAGCAGTATTACCCCTCCCTTCGCATGTATATTTTTGTCAGGGCTAAAATTTTAAGTTGTGCACACTGACTTCTACAATTTGAGTCGACAAGTAGCCCAGAGTGGCAGAAAATATCTAGTAAGTGATATGATCTCTGTCAGTATTTTGTCAACACTAACTGGCTTCAAAGGACACTAAGAATCAAATCCCTCTTTATCTCACAGTAAAATACTTTGCATTTTACAGTGAAGTAAAATTGACTCTTTCTTGTCATTATGATGAACTCAGCTAAAATCATGCTGTATTAGCCTTTTATGTATTTGAATATTTGCTTCGTTCCTTGAAAATAAAATTTCAAGTCTGACATTGGCAGCACAAGTGTGCTAATTTCAGTAGATACAATGCTTGATTACATTGTTGAATCTTTTCTTAAAATATCACTTTACAGTAATATTTAATTATTCAGTAAGTTGTGAGCAATTATATCAAGTTAAATAGATAAATCTTGTAGCATTTGATAGTGTTCATCAGGGTAGCAGGCTGATTATGTCCGATTATCAAATCCAGAATTATTCTCCAATAGCTAATCTGATCCATTTTTCAATTACCTTTAATCTACTGACTCCCACCACAGCAAAAAGGCAGCATCTAACGTAACGTCAAAGTACAGAGATATTGCATATTAAAGAAACTCAATTTTAATTTTGCTGGTTAGTACAGAAGGAGGTTTTTATTGTATCAAATTTCTCCAAAAGAGAAAGCCATTTTGCACAAAGATTAAACATTACAATAGCAAAGTCAAACGGAGTGCTGTTTACCTTTTTCTCTCTCACAGTTCCTAAGAATAGGTTTAATGACAACCGAGGGACCACATCTGTTCAAACTGAAGTTTTGTTTACTTTACCCATGCAATTGCCTAACCTTCAAGGCGTGCTCATACCAAATATGCTTAAAGAACACTGAATCTGACTAGCACTGCCTTCACTGAGAAGTTATAGATGCCACATCTAATATTAATAAGTCGTTATATTTTAACAATTTATGAGAAAGAGGAATAAGTGCTACTAACAGTTATAAATAATTGTCTAGTAAAATGGATTAATTTCAGTCCCAAAATTTAAAGTCATGAGCTGAGACTGGATTCAATATGAAAAAAAGAAAGCTACTCTTAACGTAATTGCCTCTTTTAAAATAAGTTTTATTTATTTTTATTTAATATTTATGTTGCTTTTTGGGGTTTTTTTTCAGTTTGATCTCTTCCTCACAAGCTCAGTCATGAGAAGAAAACATAAATAAATAAGGTCTGGTATTAGCACTTCTGTCTAACACCACTTGGGAAAAAGAATTCTCGAGGGAGATGCATCGGAACTGCAAGAATAATTTATGTCATTAAGATATAACAGGGTAAGCTAAACGCCCCAAGAGGATACTTCACAGTTGGGACAGAACACCTGCAATAAGGGCAGGACAGACTGCATCACAGTCTCAGCAGATTCAAACTTGTAACCCTTTGGTTGGGCTAAACTAAAGCCTCCGGGAACAGAGTGAACTGGCACAATTTAGTGTCTCTATCTCCATAGTTTCTGCTGTGCTCTGGTGACATTTATTACTACTTTTGTAATTGCTTGTCCTCTAGCAGGAGAGCGTCACTAGTAAACAAACCCAGCTGTTCACAGCACTAGAGCAGCACCCTGGCACTCCTCACAGCACAGCTGTGCTATTGCTGTAGCCACTCGCCCTCGGAAATCTTCCATGCATCAAATCAACCAAAGCATGATTTAAATTTTCATCTACATGGTCTTATTTTCCACAAGGCATCGCTGAAGATCACAGAAATAAAATGCACCAAATACGTTGGTCACATTCTTTTTCATGAAACAGTGCTGCAAACCAAGATTTGAAAAGGGTAATAAACACAGCACACACCATTCTGTGAGTGAGAAACAGGAACTAGGAGGCAACACCAAAGCAGTGTTGACAAGAATTTTTAGAGTGGAAAAGGCTCAAAGCCTCCCTCCCTGAGATGTCTCTCCTGCCTCCCAAGCAGGCATCATTTCCACACAAGATCCCTGAGCCCATTCAGATCCAAAAACTCCCACAAGATTTGTTCCTGTGCCAGTGTCTCTTTTTAACATATCCATATGATAAGCGAGGAGAAGCATGCATGACTGATATGGTAACAACACAAATTTTGAAAGCAGAATATCAGAAAAACATACAAATATTTGATTTAGGATTTCTACCATCAACAATAATATTGTTGATGGTAGAAATCAAACATATTGTATCTGTGATTCCCCTGTAAGAAATCTCTTTTGCTAATTTCAATCTTTCTATCCATTTTGTTTATTCATTTCTTTTTTTCAACAAGTGAAAGGAAGATCCATTAATGTCGGAACTGGATTTAAATTTTTAACTAGTTCTCTTCCAGTGAAACTTTATTATTTTCTGCTCAGCTACACGTGATTTTGTAAAATGACAAGGTAGCTTTAGAATCACAGAATGATTTATAATATTTCAGATAATAAGAAAATCAGGGATTCACAAAGAATTCACAATACTGTGACTTTCATTGGTATGGAGATTTCAGGAATAAACACAGCTACTTTTAGTAATAAAAGTTGATTCTTCACTCCATTACACTGGTTTAATGACTTTGCTCACCACAGGGAGACTATTCTAATTAAGTTTCTATGCATCAAAAAGGGAATTTGTAACTAATTTTACAACATTATATAATCTTAATTACAAATACTGTCTCTCAGTGGCATTTGCGAATCTGGGTATGCATTTATAACACAGCATTTGATAAAGCAGCTCTGCAAGAGAAATGCTAAGATATTTATGGAAGCAGGTACCAAGTCACAGGTTGTTACCTATACTGGGGTTTCTAATGCAATACAATTAATTGTATAATTACGTTATTTACCCAATCATGTAGGTCACTAAGACAAATTAAACAAAGATTTAAATTAAAGATAAATATCAGGAGTAATTTCATTGTGGAAAAAGTTCTCAGTGATTTCAAAATCTGCTCACACAAGTAAATTTTACACCATTAAGTATGATGATGATATTGCTGACTTTTATGTTAGCATGGAGTAATGAACATTTTGTAGCACTACAAAATTTCAAAACGTTAATAACTATTACAAAATTATACTTACAGTCTTGCAAAACCATCAGCGTAAAGAAACTAATCTGTCACTGATGTCACCTGAGGCATTCCACTTCAATAATTATATATGAGTGTACAGAAAACATGATGTGGCAATTGCTTTGCTAAGCAAAGAATTATTTGTAGCTCTCTCTGAGCAAACCAGTTTAGAGACTTGGCAGATCGTATAGTAAAAAAAATACATACACCTCTTTAAAAAAAGGGAGTTTCACATGTATAGTTTTGCTTTTCTCCTCACTCTTCCCCATAATCAACTGCTTCCATAGCAGATATATCAAGGCAGGAAAATCTGTAGAATCTGCTTGCATTCTGGCAAACCTTCCCAGTGGGGAAGAACCATGATTCCACTCAGTTCACCAGACTGAAGATGTCACAGAGTAGAAGAGGTCATCTAAACTAAATTGTGCTGCCAGGCTTGTGCTATTGCATATCTCCTACATATTCTAAAAAGTCACAGCAAGATCCTCATCTCCATCAATAGAAATATTCTATTTATTTCAACACTGAGATAGATTCATTTGACTTGCTTTAGATGCCTATACTAGGAAAACATGTACTTCACCTTAGGAATGAATTTTTTCTCAGCTGATTGTAAAATGAGCACAGGATGACTAAATGGGCTAGAGACTTGTACAGAGACGATGCCTACATTTTGGCATTCCACTCTGGGAGCCAAATACTAAGTTTCTAGACAAATTGTCAGAGCTCTACATCAGCAGAAGGCTCGCCTGCATGTAGCAACATATGTTTGAAACAAGTCACAATTTTTCTGTGTAAATGAGCTGTTGAAATACTATGAAGTAGGCAGGAAATGTGACCAGAATGTCACCCTAAGTTACTGGCAGCTGAGCAGACTTCAGAGGCTTCAGGCCATGTCAGGCTGAGTGAGGTTCCCCTCCTCTCCCTGGAGCCAGGCACTGCTGAGCAGTTCTCATTCTGTGGTCAAATCTGCTCTTGGCCAAAGAAGAGAAAGAAGAGCAGAGGTGGCAGCAGCAGCTCCTCACCTCAGTGCTTCTCCCTTTCCCATCACACCCTTGCCATGCCAACCTGATCCACTCTGGCAAACTGGGATCCTCCTTCTCTGATGCTGCAGCAAGGAGAGCATCTGAGAGCCTGGTGTTAGTGAACACTGAAATACCTTGCTGGAAACTGGAATAAGGTAACAATGGTTGCACTGGTTAGTCTGGACAAGGTATGGATGGTTCCTCACCTATCCCAAGTGTGGGAGCTCTTGGCAGAAGAGAAGCAAGTAAGAAGGTATGGGCAGGAAAAGGGGATCCCAAGATTACCTGCATAAAAACTGGAAACCACCACTGATTCACTTTCCATCTTTTGTGTCTGAACTACATGAAATTAAGCGGAATTAAAGCCTAAAGGTGATTTTAAAGTTTTATATAAGCATCTCTTTAAATATGTGAGTGCTTGTCAGAACCCTAGACACAGAAAATTTTAAGCTTTCTGTGCTAACAGAGACTGATCCTCAAAAATACACTACATTTGACCTATGAAACCATAGAAAAACTGAGTGACAGCACTAAAATTGAGTGTGTAGTTAAAAAGAAGTGTATTATCTCGCAGAGAGAAAAATTTAGAGTTTAGAGTTTTGGGATATAGTAATGTATATGTAACAAGATAGAGAATTTAGAGTGTCTTCTTCTTCTCCTTCTTCTTCACAAGTTTAAGTAATTTTGTGTAATTAGCTAAAAAAATCCACAAAGCGAGACATAGGTAACTAGTTATTGGGTTAAAAGTTTAAATAAATTAGTTGACGTCTCATAATTAAGTAGTTTAAGTTTAAAAAGACCTTGAAAACATTACTCTCTACTCCATTTTCGCTCTCTTAACATGCAGAAGCACTCATGATCAATGAAGCTGTAACTTAAATGAAAAAAAACCAAGTCCAAACAAGAATTCTGTCTCTCACACTTTTAATCCTAACCCTAAGAAAAAGAACCAAATAAAACAAAGAATTCACTTCAAGTATTGTTTCTCTTTTTAAAGTCCTTTGAAAATCAACTGTGATCTTATAAGGTCACCATCTTGAAAAGCTAGANATTTAGAGTGTAGTCTTCTTCTTCTCCTTCTTCTTCACAAGTTTAAGTAATTTTGTGTAATTAGCTAAAAAAATCCACAAAGCGAGACATAGGTAACTAGTTATTGGGTTAAAAGTTTAAATAAATTAGTTGACATCTCATAATTAAGTAGTTTAAGTTTAAAAAGACCTTGAAAACATTACTCTCTACTCCATTTTCGCTCTCTTAACGTGCAGAAGCACTCATGATCAGTGAAGCTGTAACTTAAATGAAAAAAAACCAAGTCCAAACAAGAATTCTGTCTCTCACACTTTTAATCCTAACCCTAAGAAAAAGAACCAAATAAAACAAAGAATTCACTTCAAGTATTGTTTCTCTTTTTAAAGTCCTTTGAAAATCAACTGTGATCTTATAAGGTCACCATCTTGAAAAGCTAGACACACAAGATCTGTATTCTACACCAAGATAAAAGCAGGTAATATTTTTGGCTGATGTAATGTTGGTATTTAACTACATAGAGACAGTGCCGAAATTTGATCAAAAACAAACTAGGAAAATGAGAAGGTGTATGGCTGGATTTTAATGAAGGTATGACAAAAACTTAAAAATCAAGGGTTTACGTGCGCCTTTGAATTACATGAATTCTGATGCAGACTCTGGTTGAATGGACATTTTGGTTTGTTCCATATGCATTTATTTTTCATTATGAGAAAGAACTGGTTGCTTGAAGGCAAGTATGTGTCAACCATGAAAATTAAAGGTAATTAAATATGCAACTTCTCCATTAGTCTTCTTCTCTTACCTACATGTTCCACGTACCAAGTCAGCATCAAAATAAAAAGAAGAGTCAGTCTAAGACTGTAAATGCGTTTGTCCCCCTGAATTATGGCACAGGTTCTACTGCACGGTCTGTTTCCCACCTTGCTGCGGCCGAGCCCCGAGCTCCTGCGAGCACAGCTCCCTCTGGAGCTTGAGCATTACACAGAGCCACAGCCCCGCCCGGGGACAGGGGACACCGCGATCGGGGCCAGCAGCCTGGCACAAAGGCCGAGACTCGGAAAACCTCCTGTCAGAAACAGCTTCGCTCTTCCTATGGCATAGCCTTCCAATGTGACCTTGCAGGAAAAGGGTTATCAGGCCCTGGTTTATAGGATGGGTGAGGTACTCAGCCCTGAACACCTGAAACTTACTTTCTGTCTAGTGCGACGGACGAGCCTCGGCAGAGTTCATCCACTGCGCACGGTGTGAGGGCACAGAGGATGTGATCCAGCTGGGCAGTTGTGTCCAGTGTCCTGTGTGCTGAGGCAAGGACTGACATATTTAGCCCTTCAGAATGTACGGGATCAAAGTTAATTAACACAACATGGCTTCTGCTGAAGTGACCAGCTGCCCCACAGAGCAGCTGGGGTGTCCCTCGACAGCCAGCTAAAGGTTTGCAGCGGGTGAAGCTGGCTATCCAGTGGCGTCCAGTTTCACCAGCACTCCAAGAGGAGAAGGGAGCGGTGGTACAAGCGCCCGATGACACCAAACAGGCAGGGCGACACTGACGGCAGACACGTCCAGGGGTGCCCTCACGTCCAGCTCGGCCGGACACGCTCGTCCCTCAGCGCCCCTCCTCTCCCTTTCCTCGAAGATCCCCCGCTGGTCTTGCTCAACCCGGCGGCGCCCGAGCGCTTCCGTCCCCTCGCCCCCGCTGGGCGGCCCCGGGGCGCGGCCTGGGTCCCGCCTCTGCCCGGCCCCGCTCCATATATGCCGCCAAACAGGAGTANGGATGCTGCGCGCCGCCGCCCCGCCACGGGCGCTGCTGCTCGGCGCGCTGCTGTGGAGCCTGGCCGCCGCCGGTGAGTGTCCCCCGCCGCGGGGCAGGAGGGGTCGGCGCCGGGGATCGGTCCCTCGGAGCCCGGGACGGGGTGTCCCTGAGGGAGCCCGAGGAGAGCCGCCCCGCGCTGGCGGGAAGGGACAGCGACATCAGCCCGGGCGGTTCGGGCCGACCCTGCTTCAGCCGCGCTCCGCCGCCCGGGCTGCCGGGGGCTGGTCGCTGCTGCGGGGTCCTCCCTGGCCGCGGCCACGCCGGGGAGCGGGGGCGGCATCGGGGGGCGGCAGTTGTCGTGAAGGCGCAAGATTTCTTCCCCTTGTTCCTAGCTCCGAGCTTGTCGAAGAGGTAGAGAAGGTAAACTGTGAGGAATTTCCAGAGGTTACAGGGTTGCGAAGGGTTTTCCCCTCCGGCTTCGTCCCAGGCATTTCCCCGAAGCAGCTGTGGCTGACCTCCCATCTGCTCGAGGGGGACACGAGCTCATCCTGGGGTGTCCCCTCTCAGATACTATAGGTGTGTAGGGTAACCACTGATTTTTAAAAAGACTCTGTCTTTCAAAAATATATAAATGGGAATCCAGGAGCAAACGCTTTCTGCAGCAGATACAACCAGGGATGATTTTGAACCGTGCCTTATTTGTTCAGTGCTTGAACATTCCCGTGCATGTTCAAGCCTTTGTATCTTCTGCAGAGGTCTTGGATCAAAAAGGAAGCATTAAACAGAACTCCAAATTAACTCATCATTTCGAAGTTACAAGACAGAAAACAATTTTCTTCTAATTTTTCACTTCTGCCAGGACACATTCCATTAGTAAGATGAGCAGTCCTTTCTTAAGAGCAGGACTGAGTCTTTTTCCCCAGGAAAACATTTCCAAGTTGCAATTAACGGCAACTGCTTAATTTAACTGAACAATGACTGCAGGGAAACAGGAATTATATACAATACAACTGATGGCACTCTTTTCTTTTCTGTATTTAAAGGCTATGCAGAACTACCAACAGCAGTCAATATAACTTGGTCTTCAATCAATTTTAAAACTATACTACAGTGGCAACCAAAACCATCAGGCTACTTCTATACTGTAGAAATACATGGGTAAGTAGATAAAATCAAGATACGTTCATTAATGGCAATTGAAGAAAATTAAAAGAGAGCGTGTTTGAATATTTCTGAAAATGAATGTAACAGGAAAAGTGCCCAAATGTAAGAATTTCAGAAAATTGCCAGGTGAAAATATCCCAGGTGTTACTACTTCCTAGTGTCCAACTGTAAAAATATCAGGTTTAGACTTCTGGTTTTGCCCACTTCAGAGATGGAGAGATGAGCTTTAGATGAGTACTTCAGTTCTGGGGTTCGGTGCTGCTCAAGAGACCGAGCCAGGATACTTGGAAGGAGTTGATACTCAATCTGACATACCATGTATTAGACAGAACTTTACATTTTTATGTCTTTCAAGGTGTCTGGACTTGTGTCTTTAGTCTTGGGATGCAATTTTAGTCTGCATTTTATTCTAATCAGTGAATCACAGTAATTAATAATTTTGTCTCGCTGGTAATACTAAAAATTACCTTTGTTCATCTACCTGTGTCAAGACTTCCTCTGATATCATGTTTTGTGCAAGCTGTTAAATATTGTGGACATAAAACGTAGCTGGCTTATGTGAAGTGCCTAATGCCTCCTTTAAGAATGGCACAAAACTTTCCATGATGCTCAGTAATAAATCTGCACTGGTTTTAGCTCCCATTTAAATACACAGAGCATTATTAAACATGCCCTAAAGGGAAAACGCATCATCAAACTTCCTACATATTAATGAAAATGTGGTACTGTAGTATCTACTGTCTCTAAAAGTGACATAAAAACAAGTGTTCTCTCATGACTGACAGGTGAGACACCAGTGTAATGGCTTAATGTGCTTTTCATTCTTTAAGAGAGTGATTAGATTAATGGACTTAAAAGTACACACTTCGCAGAACAAATTTTATTAAATTTTTGAATCTGGAGTTTCTTTCAAGACATTTTGCTGGCAAAAAATTGAAATCTGTTTGCCCAAGATTCAGTATAGAATCTGCAGCAGAGGCACCTCTTTTGACTGAAGTCGCTGCTCTGGAGGAAGTGGGATAAAATGTTTGCTTTCTTGAGTATGTATATCCACAGAGTACATTTGTTTCACCACAAAGATCAAACCTCTGTGTCCTTTCAGTGCATCTCTTGTGGCACTGTCCCTAACTGATCCGTGACAAAAGAAATCTGATGAAGTGAGAAGGGAATTCAGGTGACTCTAAAAAATGAAACTTGGTCTACTTTGAGGAAAATCTATTTGTTAATATTCAAACAGTCAGCACTTGCTCTTCCGGCTGAGATAACACATTTTTTGTTCTCCTTAATTCATCAGCAAAAAGAGGGAAAAGAATTGAAGGAATAATATCTAATCTGTTTTTTTTCTTCCTTCTTATGAGGAAGTGAAATGAGAAACTCACACTTTTTTCATAGTCTCATTGCTATTTCACAAGTAAATGGACCTGCTCTCTATCATTTAAAACTCAAGAGAAGTGCATGGGTCTTGCTTTTTGTCAATGTTTTTAAATTGTAATTATACATTGAAATTTGCTACTACTGTCTGGTTCTTAGCAGCATTTGCACAGATGCAAAACCAAGTTACATCTACATGGAGACAGTGTTGTCACATTAAACAACCTGTGTCAACAGAGCTTCCTACAACAACTGATGTTTCTCAGGGCAATAGTGTTCAAATGCATCAAGGATAACACCTTCAAAGTGATTTACGCATCTTATATTTTTAAAAATACATTCTGCAACTGAAGAAAAATGCAAAATCAGAACTAGTTATGGTTTCTGTTCAATTCATGTAACAGATTGAATTTTTAATTCATACGTGTCCTATAGCATATTTCTGTAACTAATATCAATCATACTTGATTTATTTGATTCTGCTTTGAATTGTGAAATACAGCTGTACAGGATAGTCACTTCTGAGGTTTTCTCTTCTTTTAGCCTAATACCTGCAAGACTGTTCTACTGGATCAAGGAAGTTTATACAGTTTGAGGGGAAAAATGTTTTTTCAGTGTATCTAAATATATAATATATATATGCCTGGTTTGAAAGTGTTGACAATTTTTTGTTGTTCTTTTCAGACGGACATCTGACGTAAAGAGAAAATGCATACTGACATCAGAAACAGAGTGTGATGTTACTGATGTGCTCAGGAATGTAAAGGAGACCTATACAGCACACATCCTGTCTGTGAGGCCTGGGGAGATAGATAACTTTGAAGAGCCACCCTTTGCAGTCTCTGAAAAATTTACACCTTATAGTCAGAGTAAGTAGGATTGCCAATTAAATCTTTGTATAAATTTCTTTTTAAGATTATATCTGTTGATTTAAACAAGGTTTAGATTGAGCTTACAGGTTTCTTCTATAGATTCTTACAGTAGCCCTGCTAATATCAAAGAAGAAGATATTCAGCATAAAGCTTTCCCTGTTGTAGGGGAGGGTGTAAGATTTTAGTTACTATTTGTCTCTCACTGCACTGAGTAGACCATTTAGTTCATATTATGTACTAGGTGAAGATACTTGTTTACAATCTAGGCCTTCACTGCCTTTGTAAACTTGTAATGGATTTGCAGAGGGAAGGTAATGGAGGGAGGAAGGAAAAAGAGCACATCATATATAAAAGATGATGTCAGTTTTTTAATTCTAAAAATCTTTTTTTAGCTGTTATTGGAAAACCAGAGATAAAGGATTATTCACAGAAAGGTTCCCAACTGAATGTCGTGTTCAAAGATCCACTTACACCATATATATTTCCTAATGGAAGCTTTCAAAGTATTCAAGATATTTTCCAGCATGACCTGGAATACAAACTCTATTACTGGAAAGATCAAAGTTCTGGAAAGGTAAGGTCTAACTTTAGTTTTTGTTCTGTAATAATTGTTATATTCTGTATAGCTACACAATTTCTGTGCTACCTTAAGAGCTGACACTTGAAATATTTTTTTTCCTTTACAGAAAGATGTAACAACAAAAAGCCATAGTTTTGATGTAAGTGTTGACAGTGGGAAGAACTACTGCTTCTATGTCCAGGGAATCATTCCCTCCCGCAGAGAAAACCGTAATGGCCAAGAAAGCACGGTGCTCTGTACCAGTGTAGGAAGGAATATCTTAGATGGTGAGTATCGGGTGACATTTGTCACTCAGTCTTTAATATTCTAACAAAACCCCCACATATTTTAATTGTGATACCTGCTATGAAAAACTATTTACTGTGTAAGTTAGAATACACAATCAGAAGGTAGAAACTCATGAGAAGAACTCACTGTAAGTAAGAGTCCACCATCTTTAGTTTGTTGGAGCTGGTTTTAGGTTTTACCCAACTGTTTTGGTTAAATTGTCTGAGTTGATGCCTAGTGTCAGAGGTTCCAGATCTCATCACTAGCCTCCAGCTTCATTTTTCATTCCAATTGTTTTCCTCAGATCCTTCCAATAGCAGATGCCATAGTAAGTGCTTGAAGGATTGGCTCTAAAGCATAGAAGTGCTGGAAACCCACATATCCATTTACTTGCAGTATGAACTGACCTTTAGTTACCAAAAGCAGATGATGAGAATAAGACTTTCTTTCCTTTTCCAAGGTCAGAGGTTGGCAGATAGACTTCCTTACTGGTTAATGAGTTAGCAAGTGTAGGTGAATCAGCCAGCCATTTCAAACTAGCCAATTGGATAACACTTTCTTCAATATAAAGTCATCAATATTACTTAGATACAGTCCAGCAATGTGATAATACATTTCTTCTCCCCGGGTAAGAATATTTGCACTCTAGAAAAGCTCTTCTAAAATGGCAAATGTACTCAAATGTAGCTTTCTTATCCAGAAAATTTACCACAAAAGTGATAAATTGCAATTTCATTACAATTTAAATAGAAAAATCTTCTCTTGGTGTTTTCTAGCTTATAACCTAGAATAGATTTTCACTTGGACAGAAATAATGTACAGGCAGGGGGAATGGTTTGACTTATGGTGTTAGCATGGTACTTCAGTAAAATTAAATATTTTAGATAAATTCTAGAGAGATTAAAATCTAGAGAGAACCAGGTGAAATAAAGCTTTACTTCAGTTCAACAAATTAATGTTAAAATGTATTCAGTTCACACTGAAGTGGTGACTTCACTTCTGTGAGACTGTAAAATACAGACAGTATTTTGTCATTCTGCGGAATGGGTCCTAAGTGTTTGTAGTACCGTGGTATTGTGGGTTCTGATAAATCTGAATCTTGGAATTTTTTTTTCCCCCTACAGATTATGGAACAGAAGTCTTTATCATCCTAGCAGTGATAGCAGTTGCAGTCATCACTCTTGCCATTGTCCTTCCAGTGGTTCTGTGTAAACGCAAGAAAGCAAAGAGAGCAAGAGCTGTGAGAGAAAAGGAGCTGCTTAATGGTGTCTAAGGAAAAAGTATTGCAGACACAAGTGGCAGTACCAAAGCAGGAAAAAACCCAACAAAAAAACCTAAATTGGGTAATTGGGTGGAGCCTTTTAGGCTCTCTGAAATAGGAATTCCAAAGCCCAAACTTTATGTGGACTAAAAAATCCACTAGACACAGTAACAGATGAAAAATCCAGATATCAGGAAGCCCTGTGTCATTAGTGGCCAGAGGCTGGAAGAGCATTCTGGTGATCTGTTACAATCATAGAATTGTAGAATGTGCTGAGTTGGAAGGGACCCATCAGGATCATCGAGTCCAGCTCCTGGCCCAGCACAGGACACCCCCAGAGTCACACCCTGTGCCTGAGAGCATTGTCTAACAGCTTCTTGACCCCTGCCAGGCTGGTGCTGTGACCACTTCTCTGTGTTCCAGAGAACTGTTCCAGTGCCCAGACATCCTCTGAGTGAGAGCCTTTTCCCTGATACCCAACCAAAGCCTTCCCTGACTCAGCTTCATGCTGTTTTTTGGAGTCCTGTCGCTGGTCACAAGAGTGAAGTGATTGCCACCTGCCCCTCTGCTTCCCTTGGTGAGGTTGTTGAAGACCGCGAGACCCTCAGTCTCCTTTTCTCCAGGCTGAACAGGTCAAGTGACCTCACCCCCTCCTCATCCAGCTTCCCTTCCAGACCCTTCCCCATCCTCGTCACCCTCCTCTGGACCCTCTCTAACAGCTCAATGTCTGTTTTACACTCTTGTCCCCAGAGCTGCCCCCAGCACTGGAGGTGAGGCCGCCCCAGGGCAGAGCAGAGCGGGACAATCCCTCCCTCACCCAGCCGGCCATGCTGGGCCTGGTGTCCCCAGGACAGGGATGTCCCTCCTGCCTGCCAGGGCACTGCTGGCTCCCATCCAACCTTCCCTTGCCCTGGTCCCCTGGTCCCTTTCCGTGGCACTGCTCTCCAGCCTCTCATTCCCCAGTCTGTCAGTGCAGCCAGGGCTGCCCCACCCCAGTTGCCTGCACTTTCCCATTCCTGTGGCTGGTGATTGCCTGTCTCTAAATTGTCAAGGTCTCTGCAGAGAGATTGCTCCTAGGCTGTTCCCAAGCCCCTTCTATTGTCCTATCAGACAGGATTCTGAACTAGAGGTACTTTTAACTTGATCAGTATGGCCTTATTGAGCCAGAAGATTTATGGTACTTGTGAGGGGAAAAAACACTACTTTTGAAAAATAGGTATCCTTTACCTAACTAAAAGGAACATTTTTCTGTTTCTATGAAACAAACCCTGTATTTATCTGCCTTTTAACAATATTAACTGGTGGAATGATCTGTTAGTTCAGACATGACAAAATTGCTACTATTATTTCTGCACTTCTTGGATGAAATGAACTTGGTCTGTTTATCTTTGCATGTAGACAAAGGTAAACAAACTGAAACTACAGCACTGGCAAATTGTAAGAAACACTATTGAAGCAGGTACTTGCTATTTATCTGGAAAGTATATCCAATTACACTACACCTAGAGTTATACAGACAGGGGAGTCTGATAGTTCCAAGTAAGTGTTAGAACAAATATTTTGCAGGCTTTGAGTCAGTAGTAACTCACTTCAGCAAGCACTGAATAGGTAGCAGTATTTACTGCATTTTGAACCTAATTTTTAATTAAACAGTTGGTGAATGGTTTCAATGGTGTAGATTCAAATCATCTTGGTGATGGGATTTGGAGATACCTGTTGCTTTGACTTTTAGTATTTATTTTATAAATGAGAATCTAATTTTTATACTGGTGTTATCTGTATTTATGATGGTAATTTATACTTTTCTAGTGAAATAAAGGTGACTGGAAACATAAGTCTTTCTTTTCCTTTTCAAAACAATGTACAGTATTCATTCCAGAACTAAAATACACACTTAGGAAACTTATTTTGGGACAGCAGTGTAGGCAAGCTGCCACAATCTAACAAGTATACAAAGCAGACTACCAGGGCACCTGCAAGGATAAAACTAGGAGAAGCCAAAGTTCACAAACTGGAGATTTTTGAAGAGTCCTGAGTCACATTTCTGCTGTCCACTTACATGAGCAATTAGTCAGGGTTTGCATTCACAGCTTCTCCTTCCATTCCCACAGTGCTGCCTGTACTTGTGCTTGTGGTACTGATGTTCATTAAAGGCATTATGGGGCCTGCTCCAGGGATGAGAACTGATGAAAAAGATGAAACTGATGAGAACATGATTAGAGAATGATGATGGTCGCCATACACAAAACACAAAAACTCAAGAGAATAGTGAAAAATCATCTTGTAGTTGGAACTAATGGGCTGTGGATCTCAATACTTTATACATGCCTTAAAAGGAGATACCCATTGTATTCATGGGAAGGAATACCTTACAAAATTAATATCCAAATCAACAATGTGTACAGAATTGTATTTATATTTTTCATCCCTGCTGTGCTACAGCTACCATCTGTGTACAGGTTAAGACTCCTGGGAATGTGTAAATGTGGTTTATGGGGGTCTTTAATTCCTCTTTTTACAGAGGGAGGAAAACCACCAGAATTTCCCCCCCAAAACCCTGTTTACTTCACGTTGAGCAATAAATGCTTAATGCATCTTCTGCTGATGCATAATCCTTGTATGGAGAAGGATTACAACAGCAATCAAAAACATGAGAACTTGTGGGAGTCAATTTAAAAACATTCCAAAGTTGTCATCATTACTTCCCTTCCCCGAGGCGCTCTGCTTCCTCAGCTCCATTCAGTGCCAAACTCACAAAAGGGAAGAGCTAATAGGAAAACAGAAGCCTGTAATTACAGCATAGCATTTATTAAATTAGAACATGCAGAGCCTTGTCATAAACTACACAGAATGATGCTATAAATCATACTTCATTACTTAAAGAGAGTCTTAGTTTGTTCTGAATATGGGGGGAGGGAAGGAGGAGAGAAGAGACACCCACAGAAAAGCAAACAAGTGCCTTAAATGGCAAAAGAGAGACCCCTGACTACATGAGTTCTGGAAGCCTGAAGCACTTCTGTTTCCTAGCTGCAGTATGTTATCATCCAACAATGCTGAGTAACCAGAGTCACGGGGCTCACAGATCCTATTTCGATGGGGGTTTTTTTCTGTTTGTGGAGACAGTTGAGAAAAGGACTTTTTAATTGCAAACTTCTGCAAGTTCTATCCCTCAGGCTGTACCCATGCAAAGTGTTTAATGCAGAGATATCCTCAGAGTATTGGGTTGGGCAGAGGTTGTTATACCAATAAAGGTGCTGTCACTAGGAGGACAGACTAGGCCCACACATGTGGCCACACTGTATGGATTTAAGATGGAGCCAGACACACAGGGAATGGATATGGAAAAGGGAAGGCTTTTCCTATGCACCTAAGTTCCCTGGCTCCTCTCTTTCTACAGAAACCTGCTTTGGTTTCTATAAGCAAGTATGTTCCTACTGATGCTCCCTATTCCCCTGTTCCACTTTTCTCCCTGTCATCTGGAAAAGGTATCCAGCTATTTCAAGTGGACAAATACGTTTGCATAGTTCCCTCACACAGTGTTTGTGTCCTCTCCTAGTACTGAATGTACTTACTAGTAGTAAGTGAATGTGTAACACTGCACACCTAACATGCCTGCTTTAAAACCACATTCTTCTTCACATAAGTGAATAAAGGCTGATACTGTTCTGCTACTTTTCTGTCAGCCCTAACAGCAATAAAGACAACAAAATTACTACCATTACTTCAAATGAACAGCTGTAGAGGACTTCATAAGTGTATGATGTATATGGCAGCAAACAGCTTAGCTATTTCTGGCCAACTCAGCTTTCCAGTGTGAGAAGGCTGCTGCTGAGAGGCATGTAATGATAAGAACGTGATTATGAGCTTAACTTGGATCACTAGTTATGTGGCAACTCAGGACAAAGAGTTTCTGCATGAAGTGAGAATAAACAGCTGTGATAGATTACCCTCTTGGTCCAGTTTTGTAAAGCTGTTTATTTTGCAGGTTAGTAGTGATTGCCGTAGTTTCAGAACCTTGCAATACACATTATCAGACACAAGAGTCAATTGAATAATCTTCTAACTGCACAGAATTTATCCACATACAACTAACCATGCTTTCTATAGTCTATGTTTGTCCTGGTGTTCATGTTTGAGAATGACAGGAAAAGAACAACCTGCTGGACAGGACAGAAGTGGGAACTGGTCAGCTGAAATCTTTCCACAACCCTTAGGTGTGGTGTTACTCACCATGGCATATGCTCCCTCACAGACTACACCCAGTCAGTCCCTTACAAAGACAAACTGACACACAGAGCTGCCCTTCCCTTATTTGATGGTGGGTGTCCTCCAGCGCTCTACAGCAGAACTTTCAGCAAAGCTCAGGGCATAAAGGTGTGCTGCAGATCTCCTCCTTACAACATACAATGAGAAATCTTCCCACTGGTGAGATCCTTCTGGCACAGGCTCTCATTCAACCCATGGAGCCTCTTGCAGCATGCCTCCAAAGGACCCAGAAAGAACATCTTTCCCTCTAACTCCCCAGCCTCTAATTGTAGCTGAATTAGCCAAGATTTCCCTCAGGGGTGGTCTCATCCATTCCACCTGCCAGTACTTGGTTATAAACGTGCAGCCACCTTGAGTCCCTCCAGGATTTCACAGCCAGGCCCTGTTTCAGATGTCCAGTTTCAGAGGTTGTGACTGTTTCTCATCTTGTCAAAATCTGCACTCTATTAGTGACATATTTCAGTGTCTGGCTCCCGTTAGAAGCTTGAAATGCTTCTGCTCCTGACTTCCCCTGGCGCCTTTGTTGATGTTTCCCTTCCTCTCTTCCATTCCCTACTCATTCCCATTACTTATTCTGCATGAGAGATGAACCCACTGCCTTATTTCTTCAGACAGCTAGGATCTCATTTTAATCAAAACATAGAACCTGAATAAATCCATATCCCTTAATCACAATTAAAAACATATTAATAGCATAGAAGCATTTTTTTTTACCTTCTACAGCTCCCCTTGGTCATTATTATTGAGATAGCAACTTCCAGAACATTCACTAGCACTGCTCCAAGTACCTTGCTGCACCTCATTATATTTAAATTATTTTAGTGTCTTGTTTAAAATAGCAACAAAGTTATTAACATGAACTTAAAGAATCTTTACAGTTCCAGATGTCATTTATACTCCCTGATGCATTTTCTCCTACTTTTATTTTCACGTTCTGTACCTTATTACTTCAAGAAATATTTAAGTAGTAAAGTACTGACACTGTTAAATACAAAAAAAATATTTCAGTAAAAGAGGTTTAATTAAAACTCACCTTCCTTTCATCAGAGAAATATTTTCCCAATGAGATCACATGGTAATTTATCAATTATTTATTCAGTAATTACACAACTCAGTTAAACAGCTAGTGTACCAGAAGAGCTAAAGTGACAAGTATTTTAAAATCTGCTCCAATAGGAAGCACTCAGGAAGGAAGCACACATTTTCCAGGGAAAAATGTGGGTTTGTTTTGAGTTTTTTAAAGAGTGCATCCTTGATTAACACAAGTTTTCCCTCTGTTGCCTTCACACTTTACCATCCACTCACCCCAAATATGTACATCTCCACAGAGATAATACTCAGTCTGATTTCCCAAATTTCCACTCGACTCCTAGCACGACCGCTTGCTTCCAGAAGCCGCTCCTCCCTCCCTCCCTTCTCCCGCAGCCGCCCGCCGAGCAGCGCCCTGCACGCACGGCTCCCACCGCCTCCACGACAGCGATCCCGCCGTCTGCGGCTGGATTCTGGGCTCCGCGTGCCTGGAAAAGGTGACACCAAGTGGTAAAAAAGGGCACAATCAGCACAATCGCAATCCAAAGGCTTCTAAATGACTAACACGCTGATATCCAGTTTGAACCCAGATTTCACCAAAATTTGGAGGAAAAGGGCACAAGAAATTTATTAGATCTTCTCTTTTCTAATATTGAGAAGGAACAGAGAGCCTTAACGGCTCAGTAAGATCTGATATTAAGGGTAGGAACAGCTCTCTTGCCCCAAACACCCCCATGTCCTATTCAGTGGTTCCCTCTGACGGCTCCTCCAGGAATCTTGGGCTGTAATGCACCCTGTGTTGTCCAATATTCAAACACTGCTGGAAACAAGCCCCAGTTAACAATTCATCAGTACTTACCTATCGTTTGCATGTTGGTGTTGAAGCCTGCACAAAACCATACTGCCTTTTCCTGACAAACTTCCTTAGTCTCAGAAACTCAGGAATAGCTCAGAATCAAATTTTCATACTGACTGTTAAGCTTCTTACCAGAATTTTTCCTCAGTATCCTTCAAACAGAAAACAGAGTCCTCTTACTGCCCTTTGAACTCTTAGAGAAATGGACTAAGTACCTCACAGAAAGAACTGAAGTCTCCTAAAAGTACTGGAAAACATTTTATTACTGCTGCACGTGTCATAAATTGAGCTGTAGAAGCCCTGTGAATTATGTTGAAGTACAAACTATATTTGGAACTGTGATAACAAGCTATCCATTGGCAAGGAAAAGAAAGCCATGGGTAGGAATAGCTGTAAGGCAGCATTTGAAACCAGGAATATTTTGGGCTATACATGCTCTGATTTCTGCTGAGCCTGTCTTGAAAAAGGAACCCCACAAACACCTTTTGAAAAAAATGACCTTCCACTCCACAGCCAGTGATAGGCACAAGAAGCCAAAATAGGTCCCAGCTGAGAGGCTGCTCTTCTGTAGCTGTCTGTCCAGCAGGTCCCTGCAGAACAAACTCAGAGACAATGGTGAGTGCATGCAGGAACTACTACTGTCTGCCAGACACGTTCCTACCCCAGCACTTTCCATACCACCAGCATGACACACCCCAGGGCCCAAGGGGCAGTTTACAGAACACCCTAAGGATTAAGAGAATGTGCACATCTAACCCCACGTAGCCTTTCCAAAACTCTCTGCATAGAACTACTGTAAATACAACTATTTTTATAATTGAAAAAAAAAAAGAAAGGCTTTTTTTCTTAATCTAGTTAGTGTTGGTCAGCTGAGTAGATTCAGCCTTGGCCCTTAATTCCCTACAATGCTCCAAAAAGTTTTTGCAAATGGTTCCTGGCTTTTCAGAGAAGTCTTGTTGCAATATATAATATTGCATCCAAGTTTTAAGAAGCCTCCAGCATACATGCTTTGCTTTTTAGCCATTAGTTTTTCCCAACACATTAACCCCTCTATAGATACTTCATCTTTCAGTGTGTTACCACATCTGTCCCATCAGTTGCTTCTGACATAGCTGTGTTTAGCTGTTGCTTTTGTGCCAATTCCTGCACTGAAAAACCACAATTAAGTAAATAAATAAAGGTTAGCTTATTTTGGGGAGCACCTTTACAATTATGATTCACAGTGATTAAAAGCAAATTGTTTTTTAGGACCTACTTGCTATAAACCACTCAGGAAAAGGAGATTAAGGGTATGTTTGGTTACACAGAATGCCTCTTCAATTGTACTCACAGAGTGTGTCTTTCAGAACAGCATCCCCCAAGTTTTCGATAATCAAGCTTAAAAAATTAGCCTTCATTTGTGACAAACTCTTAAGTCATTTTAATGTAGAAAATTTGCTTAGTCACATAGGTGGAGTTCCCTGTTTGTACCCAAGTAAACCAGTCTCAGCATTTTTTTTTTGTCTAGACAGAATTGACCTCATTTTTCCAGTTCTGTTCTATTTTGGTTCAGCATCATGTGTAGACACCACTTGTTTCCCAAAATGGAAACGAGGAGGAACGAGTGGGAAATAAAAGATGTTGGTTTGTGGACAAGCAGAGGAGGGAACAGGGCTGGGCACTACAATGAATGTGCTCCTTTCACCAGTAAAAGCAATTGTGTTCAATCTTTATGGTTCAGACTTGCCGAAGAGAGAGGTTTCTAAGCAGTGTAAGAGAGATTGTAATTAAGCCTGGTGTGTGAAAGATACATTCCATGTAAGTGGAGTGTCCAAGTTTCCCTTCTCTCCCATTTTAAAATGCCAACTGGATGATTATTGTTGCATTGTAGCATTCATTGAAGGATTACTGGCAAAATGTCTTCAGTTTCCCAAGTCAATCCCCATGGAATTTGCTTAGGCATATTATTCCTCTTTAATCCCCAAATTTACTGTAGTTTTCAAATTACTCCCTTAAAACAGCTTCTGTCTGTGAAGTTCCAGGCTGCTTGTCACCTGACTCTGCTTTTGAATACAAGGAAAGAAAATGATGCAGAAGTTCAAAGAAGGCTTTGAAGATAACATTTTTTCGAAGGTTTTTAACATGAAAGACAAGCTGCTTTCATAATAACTTAAATTAGCTATATTTCTGTTTCAAGATGAATGATAGAATGGTTTGGGTTGAATAAAACCAGTTTCATCCTCTCTTTGAGTACACGTGACAGGATGGGTTTCAGATAAACAAACACATAAACAAACATAGGAACCTGTAATGTGCACAGCCACTCTACACTTCCCAGTGAAGTTTCAGGCATCATTATAAAAACCTGACTATGTCCAGACTGAGCCTTGAACTACAACATGTGAAGCAAAACCAACCAACCCATCTCTTCCTGACACAGCTGCACATCCCTGAATAGTAAAACCAAGAAATCTCTTTCCAAGCTCAGGAAAGGGACTGGCACAAACCATCTGGCCATGTACACCTACTAAAGAAGCAAATGGATTATACATAGAAATAACTGCTTTGAACAGCAGCTTTGTAAGCAGAAATTTGAACTTGCACAATGTTGATTTTCTTGACAGATAAAAGTTGTGGTTTATTTTCTCTATAAAACCTAGGCAAACTTTTCACCCCACTGTTTTTTGCAGTGGGATTTCAGATGATCATTACCATGGATGTTTCTATGGACGTCTCATGGTACCAAGGACATTTAAATTTAAATTTTAATAATGGATTTTGAACTTCTACCTTGACTTAATGCATCTAAAAAAAAAAAAAAAAAATCTGTATATTAAACATCCCCTCCACAATACAGAAGTTTCTTTCTTTCCTCCTCTCTAACTCATCAACATAATTGAACAACACTTTGATTTTTAAGACTGCATTCTTGGTTGAGACATTTTCCTTCAAAGGGAGCTCTACCCTTTAAGAATGCTTTAAAGTCCACTTGTTGCACAACTAATCTCAATTAGGAAAAGGAAAAATCCGTACTAGCTAGCATTAGAAAACACTGATCGCTTAAAAATCAGTTAATTCTAGCATATCTTGGCTGCACTTCTACACTACTGTGTTTCAAGTATCCTTATAGCTGGTATGTCTATCACAACAAAGGAAAACAATTAAAAATTACGAATACAATAAAGGTGGAAAGAGATTAATTTATCATCCTCAAAGTACAAAGATTAAGGAGCACTCTCAAAAGAATTACATACTGATATTGTGTTAATCTTATTCAGATCCTTCTAAAAACAAAATGAAAAGAAGTGGTGAGGACACAAAGGAGAGAGAGGCTAGGATCACAGAATATTCTGAGCTGGAAGGGACCCACAAGGATCATGGAGTTCAGCTCTTAGGTCAATGGCAGGTACGTTATTAGCACCACCCTACAGCCAACTGAGCCAATCTCAGTGCAGACTTAAAGCAGATTAATGCATCTATAATCCCATTGCATTAGTACTTGGTTAAGCCTAAACCAAATGGCATCACCTGGCTGATTCCAGGGCAAATTTCAGACAGCACTGCAGATTTTCAAAGCTGAACACAAGACAATCAGCTCATTGAGCAACTTGGCATTTGTTGCATATGCATTCACTGCATAATTACAGAATTCCTAATCACATCATTAAGAAACAGGAAAAGCCTAGATACATTTTATCTTTAGATTTTTTATTATCATTATTATTATTATTTCAGAGGCACTTAATGTCTTACATTTACATAGCGCCATTTCCCCCTCCAAAACACTTTACAGTATTTACACACAGGAATATTTCCCACCGTTGAAATGCAGCCATCTGACTATTTCCAGTACCATCTTCAAAGCACCAACAACTTGAGACTGAAAGTGTTCATCAGTATATTGTCTATTAAGATAGTTCAGAATTCCATTTCATGAACTTCCAACTTGTGCTATTAAAGAAGCATAACTAAAATACAGTATCACAGTGCAATTCTGCAACAAAACTGAGACTTCGATCATTTTCATTAGATTTTTTTTACAATCTCTCATTAGATCAAGTCTACCACAAACACTTTAATGTAAGGCCTTTTAAGAATATATTTCTAAAATATCATTCTTTTTTATACTTTCTTTATAAGCCTCCCTTACAATCAATCCCAGAAGAATATTTTTCTTTCCTTCCAGTACATTTAGAAACACAAGTCCTGGCCCTAAGGAGATACCAGCATCCTCAGTTTCAACAAACTTCATGGCACCTAAAGGCAAACCGATTCCTCCTTGGTTTTGGAGATGGATTTGTTTGCTTGTTGTTAGTTTTAAAAATAAATACAAGACTACACAAAATTCTGTTACAACCAGTAAAATTGTGAAGTACAATTGGGACTGGCTGCTGGGGGCAATGTAAGTGTGCTGTGTATGGTTTTGCTTGTTAGCATTAAAAATACACTAAAGTATCCCAAGTTCACTACTCCACTGCAAAAGACTGCCCTAATCACAAAGATCACAGCAACTTTCTCAGTTTAGAGATTATTTTTTTTGTCTCTCTAAAAGGCTACTAAAACATCCCTTCCAAGAGAAGTTGTTGCATTTGTTCCACCAAAAAAAAATNTAAAGTATCCCAAGTTCACTACTCCACTGCAAAAGACTGCCCTAATCACAAAGATCACAGCAACTTTCTCAGTTTAGAGATTATTTTTTTTGTCTCTCTAAAAGGCTACTAAAACATCCCTTCCAAGAGAAACCTCCCCATACAACAACCTATCTGGCATCCCTATTTCCATGGTTACACTTTGAAAAAGACTACAACCTCACACACAGCATGCTGCTACCTGCTAGGTTATGGCTGATGTGAGAATCTGAATGAACAGAAACAAGAGATTAGTGAAATCAGGCACCTATCTGCCTTCCTGTAAAACAAGCACAAAAATTATTCTGGTACCTTATTCTCTTGAATATTCTATACTTCAGAGAGAACTTTTATGATCTTCATTGATGCATTATACTCTGATTCTACTGTGGTCACTAGATTCTTGCACCAGGATACCTGTTTGTGTTTGAGTACTTGGAAAGAATACTGACAGGTAGGGGCAAGAACTATGATAAAAGGAAAAATATTAACAGGTAGCAATTTCAACATGAAAGAAAATTACTAATTAAACTGGGTAAAAATTAACAAACAGTAGTGCTTCCAAGTACATATTCATTTTATAAAAAGTAGGGGCTTTTTAAAATCTAAACCCTCGATAAAAGATGCACAAAGTATAGATGTGTTGCATATTTTATGCATGCCTTCATGTAGTGCATTCCTATATTATATCTTACATGGAACACTAAAAAACTACTAGACCTTCACTGTACAACAGGTATTGTAATTTTTTTTGTTTTAAAGCCTAAACAGCAATTCAGTTTGAATTATACCTTCCTATTCCCTGATCACAAAAAACACCTTGCTGCATTTGTTTGTCAAAGTCAAATGACAACTACAGTAATCATTTATATGGAAAAAACAATTACAGTAAACTATTGTAAGAGTTTGGTTCCTTTGAGGGGATTTGGAAGCTGGAACAAAAAAAACCAGCAAGGACTGGAGATCTTTACAAAAAACACAGAGAATCACTGGTAAATAATTTGTATCAGAAATCAAGAAACATCATTACAATAAGAGAATTAACATGAAGAATGAAAGCATTGTTCCAGGTTTCACAGCCTAGAATACCAGAGAGTACCATTATCACTTGCTTTCAAATTCAGACCTGAAGGGCAGCTAAAACTATAAGATCATCAGATTTTTTTGAAAAGGGACAAAAGGAGGAATTTGGAAAAAGTAACTGCTGTATTACAGGACAACTGTCTGCTATTTCACAGATTAACATTTTTAAGCCCATTATAACCTCAACTGGTTTGAGGAGTGACTGGACTCACATTCTTTTTTCTGTTTCTTCTTGTGGGAGTCATTCATTTCTTCAGAGCTAAAAACATTCACAAGTTTGATACAAGAATCATCAGTTTTCTTTCCCTCCCGTTTTTTCTTGTGAGTTGGTCCTTTCCTCCCTCAATCTCCTCTCAACTCTTCATTACCACAATATTTCTCTGTCAGAAAAAGGACAGTTGGGCTGGAGGATGAATGAAGTTTTTGCTAAACTGGGAGAGAATGGGAGCTGAGCTGCAGAGAGAACTGCATGGGCAGACAGGTGCTAAAGATGAATCCAAATCCCAGCAAAGAACAACCTTATTTTTTTTTTAAACACCAGAAGGAATTAGTTTTGTCTTTTAGTTTCAGTTAATCCTTTTTCAGCAAGGGCACATTGGCTACATCACAAGGCTTGGACAAGGAAAAGGCTCTTTCATTTAACAGGGCACAGATCTGAAGATGGGACAATGTCCTGCACTGTGCGAGATCTCTCTGAAACATGCATAGAACAGAGCAAAAATCCAAGACTGCTTTGCAGGAACAAGAGAGGTAGCAACCCTAATTTTAACAGGGCTTTTCACTGAAGGGAAAGAAGGTCTACAAAAGTCAAATCAGCCGATTTCAAATGGTTTGCATCCCAGGATGAATCAGGTTACACTAATTTAAGCCCAATTTAATTTAGGCAGGTTTTTAAACCACAAGAATAAGGACATTCTTAGTACGTATCAATAATTAAACCAACATATACACAATTAGCAATATCCTACATAATAGTAAATACTTAACAAGCTGAGTAATTTTATGGTACATTGTCTGACATTCTACACACTTCCTGTAATCATTAGTCTCTAGAAGTTCAGTTCATGACTTTAAGATCCAAATTCAACTGTGTCTTCGGTTATTTTCTTGAACTCGTAGTTTCCTCGGCCATCCATATGCAAATAGAACTGAAAAAAACCAACATATGTTATTAACCACCTAAAAATTACCAGCTCTGTAAAGACCTAAATAAATTATATTTTGAAGTACTTTAAAAAATCTTAAAAAAACATTCTAAAAGTTTTAGCAAAATTTTGAACTCAGAGGGTAAGCTGCTCCCACCTGACATGTCATTAAATTCACCGGCCTCTGTAAAAATGTTAAACTATATTTTAGCATATCATACATCAGTTTAATAACAGCCACATCTAGACTTAACACTGTTCTCTTGGGTTTTGTGACAATATACTTAGGGCACAGATTCATCCCTGTGTGTTAATAAAGTATTTTTATCCACATGTACAGTCTGTCCGCATAAAAAGAACAGTGAAATCTTAGTTTGAAATAAACAAGTCCACATCTTAGAGACCTTGTTTTTAAAGCATAAATATATTAGATCTAATGAAAGCAAAAAGATCCAGGCTGTTTACTAAATTCTAGTTCAAGGATTTTTTTGAGTCTAAGAAAGAAGACAAGCATCTAACAAGCCTCTCATATTTTACAGATACATAGAAAATCTTTGGATAGAATTCCTTCATAAAGCATAAGCATATTTCAGAGTAAAATGGGATTATGAAAAGTAAAACCTTCTAAAAACCCAAACAGAACATGACCTATAAAGCTGTAAAATGATAACACCTTGAATCACCAAGTCAATTTCATACAGTCAGTCAACAAAACCCAAAAATATTCTTAATAAAGCAAAGATTACATACATCATGATGTTTCCAGAGTGACTTCCTGTGGGAAACAGTGAAGAGAGTGATGCCAACCTATACGACAAAAATACCCACAAAACAGTTAATTCTTCATTCTTCTCATGGGTTAGGTGTTATTTATTTTTCAGTATTCTATCAGATGAATATTTTAAATTCATAACCACAAACTTCCAGACTATTATTAATATTATACATATATAGCTTTTATTACAAGATTTTGCGGGGGACGGGGAGCAGTCAGGAAGGATTCATAGTTTTTAATTGATTTCACCATTCTTTTGCTTTTAAAGATTTTTCAAACATAGAATTAACTGAGTAAAACAAGGCAAGGCAGGAGGCAGGTAAAACAAAGCTGGTGAATAACGGAATTTTAACAACTAATTAAAGTCCCAAATCTAAAAAAGCTGTAATGAATTACAAACCTAGAGTGACAATTTAAAGGGAATAACCTTCCTTTGTTTCCTTCCAACTCATTCAACTATTCATCCTTAATAGTAGCAGCAAGGACAAAATGACTCTGATGATAAAACGATGTAACATTTTTTCTTTCTTTCTAAGGACAGCCTAACCAGGAATTCTATTTTTCATTAACATGCATTAGCCACTTGGCAAGCATAAATGAATATTCAAGTTAATAGAATAAGAAGTACATGGAAAACAGACTTTAAAAATTGTCAGGGTATTGATACCAATGTGGTAAAATCAGTTCATGAAATAATGCTGCTTCTCCTGCAGAGTCCTCACCTAATGTCCATTTACTACTGCAGAGGGCTCCTTTAGTTCTGAGCACATATTTCAGTGGATGCACAGCTTTGCTCCATTATCATTCTGAACACTGCTACTCAATAACTAACATCATTTCAAGCCCTTTCTTTCACAGACTAGGGTGTGAAATTGAATCTTATTGATTTCACATGGCACTACAGAAAATCTGAAATGGTGAGTTTAAGAGGACAAGGAAACACAAATCTATATTTAGCATTATCATATTTTCCTAGAGTGCTTGGCTTTTGATATCTCAAAATAGATGGAAATGTTAACTTCCAGCCTTTCACTTCTGCTGCCCTGGCCAAAAGAAGCCTTTTGAACAAGAAAACATTCTACAATTTTAGATTATTTGGTCCTAACTTAACATTCTAAGACTCTATCTGGGAAAGTACGGTTACTTAGCAGTTAGTAAGAGTTCTCTGTATGTCATAGAGGCTACATATACATCTAAATTACCTTAGGACTACAAAACGATTACTGAATTCTAGTGTTCATAAAGTTGTATGCTCCTCTAAGCTTTTTCCCAGTTTTTTTGTTTTTTGTTTTTTGTTTTTTTTTTTTTTATTAAGGAAGCTGCACTAGGCATAAGGAAGAGTGAACCTTGTACTATTTTATGTTTCTTGTTAATGTACAGAGAGATAATTCCAGAAACAAAGAGCTCACCTTTCGGCAGTGGCTGTAAATGTAGCCCTCTACATCCACACTAACGGCACTGGTGCACTCATCCAGAATTGCGAACTGGGGCTTATGATAGAACAGCCTTGCCATCTGGAATGCAAACCAAAAAAAACAGGGTACTGTGGATACAGAACTACCAGCAATGGTGCAGTGTTAGAAGTTAAACTAAGCATTAGTGTCCAAAAATCTGCTATGTAAAGGGAATTAAGTTAGTACCCACTGAAACTTGAAAATCTAAAAGTTGCACGTCATCTTATACTTTTTTAATTCAAGACAATTATTTTAGAAATTCTGTTTATACAATGGAAGCACAAGACATGGTGAAAGGATGTTTAAAAGCCAGTATTTCCTTTTAAATTTTGAGTACAAACCCCACTATTTTCAGTTGTTTTCTCAGTATTTGGGTATTTCACATTTTGGGGATTTCTTCTAAGTCAAATACTAATTAATAAAAATAGCTTACAGTTTAGATTTTATTTTTTACTTATGTTCTGCATTTGTTAAGCATTTATGCTTTTGAGACATACTGCCATTCTCTGCTTTTCTCCCCCGCTGAGTACATCCATCCAGTCCTGAACACTATCCCAGCCTCCTTCACGTTCCAAGATTTGACCCAGCTGGACATTATCCAAGTACTCCTTCAGCACCTTTTATGGAAACAGGAATGACAAATAAAACTTACATGAACTTAAAAGACAAGTGGTTGAAAAAAGCTATTATACCATAATACTATCAACCCTTGTAAACATTAAAATCCTATTAAATGCAGTGCTTTTCATGGCAATTGCAGCATTTCTGAATTGGAAGTCTTACTCACCCTGAGCAAGACAAAAGCTTCATGAACTAATTACCATTACCTGGTCAGAAATCCCTTTCTTTTTCTGATCTTCCAAAGTATCTGGATATATAACTTGATCTCTGAGCGTTCCAAGAGTCATGTACGGTCTCTGAGATACAAATAGAACCAAAAAGATATGTCAAATATTTTTAAACATAGTCAAAGTACAAAGAAAGAGAAAATGTTGTCGAGTAAAGTACTTGGTCTCACCTGAGGAACATAGAACAACTTTCCTCTTACAGGTTTTGTTAAACGCCCACCAAACAAAGGCCACAACTGCAAAAGGAAAAAGATTAAAACTTCACAAAAAAGTCCCATTACAATCCTGCTTTGCATTCTCCCCGTTTGTTTTATAAAGTTCCCTTACCTCACCAAGAACACGGAACAGAGAGCTCTTCCCACAACCATTTGGCCCACAAATCAGCACATTTGCACCAGATCGAACCTGAAATTACAAAGCCAACACATAAAATGGCAGTGAGAAAGTATTGCTGAAAGCTAATACAATCAACATGACAATCTGGTACCATCATATGCTTGTACACAACTTTCTGACATTACAATGAGCAACTGCCAGCAAAAATTAGGGTTTTTTCCCCCAATTGGTTTAACACCAACTGCAGCTGAAAGAAAATACACTTGTAACAACAGAAACTCTTTTGGGTAAAACAGCTGATTGCCCTTTTTTTTTAAACTAACATGACGATTTGTTTGCACTTTTCTGTAAATAGAATGACCTTTGAAGCTATCATCTTCCCTTGAAAATTTTATATTAATATTGTTTCTTCTGATACTAAAAAACTTACCTCAAAATTAAGGTCTTGAATCAAAACATCTCCATTAGGTGTCACCAATGGAACATGATCAAACCTGTGTGTATTGCAAAGTTAAAAAAGAAAAAACAACAGTTGCCTAAGAGAAGCTAATACTGCATATTTACTTGAGAGATTTAAGGCACTGGGAAATACTTCAGCAGTACTTCATTCACTCTCCCAGTTTCCAACCATTAACAGCTAAGGAAGTTGTTAAATTAAAAAGGTACCCTAGCTTTTAAAGATCTACATCTACAGGTTTGGTTTTATCCTCTGTACTTAGTTTTTTGAATCCTTCTAAGCCTTTGGTCTCCAAAATATCTTGTGGATATAAAGCTACATTTAAGGATGCATGGCATTTTAAACCTAGTAGTGAAGCATATCTCACTAGCTCTACATGAATGACTCAATGAATGACTTCTCTGCTATAAAAATAGCTATATCACCTCTTTTCCCCCTTCCTTCCTCTCTTTTCCCTCTACTTCCCTATCTGCTGTCCACACTGTCCAGACTGAGATTATTTGATCTTTTAACTGGCTGTATTTTATGCCTTTAAGCAGTAATAATATGTGAATGCTAATTTCCCAGACTGCAAAGAATGAAGGAATTGATCACAAGTACATCAAAGAAATCTCTAAGCATGCAGAATTACAAGCAAGTGCTTTGAAAATAAATACAGACTTGCCCCTGATTTTTACAGCTGAATTATATAATGGAATAAAAACCATAACTAACATATTTCTAATAGGAAACAAGATGGTCTGAGAAGTCATATTCTAAAGGACAGTAGGAATGTTACCAAAAAGCCCAAGTCCAGAGAGCAGATTACTTCTGCTAATATGAGAGGATAAGGACTGGCTTACAGAACAGAAATGCTGAGTAGGTGTGAGGTGGAGTTACTAGTAAATAAACTAAAGTACAACAGGAACTGCAAATTATAATAGCAGGTATTTAGACCTCTATCACTGGTCACGGAGAGAAAGACTTAAAAAAATCTACATTAAAAATATTGAACTTGTGGAAACTTGGCAAACATACTTGATAAGATTATCACTGTTGATAATTTCTCCAGATCCAGGTATCAAAGACAAATGCTGCTTTTTATCTCCATCTTAAATAAAGAAAAAAGTATTAGTGACTGGAATGCTACACAGAGATGAACATATTGTATATTATATCACATCTACCTTTTTCTTGTGATATCATAGTACGCTGGTATTTGCCACTGTTCAAGTCCTTCAGAACCTGCATTAATTCTGTGATTCGAGCTGTGAAACTAAAAAAAAGAAAAAAAAATCCATAGAAGCTCTAATAAGCACTGCCAAACTGCTAAAATGACAAAGTTATTCAACCCAGCACAGAAGCAGAAGGTTTACATTTTAGAGTTGCACCAGCTTGTCTAATATGCACCGTATTTACAAGTACCTTTTCCTTTTCCTGTAGTAGCCAAATTTTACTTCTTATGATGTAAAAAGTTGGTAAATAATCAATACATAATTGATTTAAGAGCATTTAACAAGGTTTTCACTAAACATACAACCTGCATGCTAGTACAATATAGAGGTGAAATTTCTAGTTGACATAATTAGCACATCTTCATGTGTTTTCAGCAAAAAATGTTTTTAATTGCTGAATTTTTAGCATGTTGCAAAGAACAAAGCACATAAGCTTATTTTAATTCTACAATCAGTTTCTGAAATTGAGATGAGAAAGATTCTTACTATTGAGCTTACCCAGCCAATCTTGTCATTTCCCGGCCTGCTAGGACTATTCTGCCCAAAGCTTGAGACATTCTCAGCAGCATTCTTCCACTTTGGTAGTAATCCTAGAGTAAAATAAAGTTTCTTTACATGGACTAACAAAATTTTAAATCTAGAGGTTGTTTGAATTCTGGTCTATTTACCTCCAGAAGTTCTGCATGAGTGCTATTCTGATGACGAGGATCAGACAGGTTCAAAAACGGACGACTAACAACCAGGTAGCCAACCACAGTGGCAAGGTCTGCAGTTTAGGAATAAATATTAAGCTACACATTAATTGAAACAGTAATAAAAAAGACATTTCTCACGTAAAAAGTTTGTTTTGTTATTTATAGAAATCGATTAGCACTTGACATACTTACATTTGGCAATGATAGTATCAATGAAACCCATAGAGAACCGGAACAGGATGAAATTATGCAAGTGTTCCACCTGGTAAGTTACAAAAGAAAGAAGTTCAAACTCTACCAGTACCTATTTTACTATCTTTTATTAGACATTTGGTTCCAAACAGTTATTTTTCAGTACCTCAGATACAATAACATGCCTCTAAGTGTGGTAAGCACTGCACAAGAGTCCCTGCTGGCAAAGACTTGCATTTGTGATCAAAACAACCTACACATGAAAGTAAATAGGGAGAACAATAATTGTGGTGGGTGACAAGGAAGTAAGTGGCAAGAGAAAGGCCATTGTAGCAGAAACTTCTGTTCTGCTTATAGCCTACCAGCTAATTTTTTAATCTAATGAATGTAGCAGCAAAACACCAAGCCACTGTAACTCAATTTATATGAATACATGCCAAGAATCATCACGATAAAATTATTCTAGTTTCTCTTAAAATGTTGCAAGAGATAAAAGAGGCTTACCAGCTTACGGAAAGTCTTGTGAATAGTCTGTTTTTCTCTCAAGTTTCCATTATAAAAGGCAATTTCCTCACTAAAAAGAAACAAACAAAAATAATGCAAGTTCATTTTGCTAAAGACAGTCTTTGAAAAAAGTCAGTCATAAAATAGGGGAACATAGCACTTTCAGTTGCTCCATGAATTAAGGGTTTGTACTTTTTCACAACAGTAGAACATATAACTATTATACCCCACTTAGTCTTGACTATGGAATATAATGCACATACAAATTACTTTACAGAACATAAAGATGTTGTTTGCTCAGACCTGACAGCATCACACTTCCCAAAAATATTTTAACACACAACTTCCATTTACCCCACAGTATTGTCACGTACACCTTAGCATCCAAGCAAGTGTGTACCTGTTTGTAATGAGCCGTGAGTTGACATATCTGTACTCCCCTTCATACTTTTGTTCTATAATAGTCATCTTGCCAATTGGTCTCCTTAAACGTGTAAGGAAAAACCCTGAAATAATCAAGTATGCCATCATGCTAGCCGGACCCTGTGAATATCAAAAAAGAATAAAAGCTTAGGTGGCCTCAAATGACAGTATCTGTACTCAAAATGCCCAGAAAACATGAATCCTTTAGTTCTCACTCCCTATGTGCCCATGTTGCCAGTTCATTACATTTTCAATTCCCATCATGTCACCTTCTTCTGTGTTGTAGATACTTTTTACTAATTCTCTGTCTCCAGGTGTCCTTCCCACCCCAGCCTTCTATTCAGGCTTTTATCACCATCCAGTGTGACCTGTCCCTTACTGTCCTAGCTTATTTCATTAATGATTTAATGGTATCCTCTCATTTCTTCTCCCTCCTTTCCACCTACTTCTTTCTCGTTACATTTGCTGAACTGTCACACAGCAGTCAATATTTCAATCCCATTGTCCACTTTTATCTAGATATATTTCCTGGTTCTTTCAAGCAGTCCTGGATCCTAAGTTTCCACAGATGAAAGACAGTTTATTAAATACCACTGAAGTGTGGAATGGCATAAACTGTATTTGGCATAAATTGTACATAATAACTACTACAGAGAGCAGAACAAAGACATCTGAGACTGATAAAGTTACCAAAGTTTAGTTAAGTGTTACTGCAAGTTTGTCTCAACAAAATTTGCACTATGTGGCCCACAGTTACTCACTTTCAACTCCTGAACATTTTTGATACTTCATCATTTCACTAATTTCAAGAATTAATCCTGCAATTATTCAGCTTATCAAGTCTTACAGCTCAGTACAAGAAATGGTTCCCCTTCACAGAGGCTCAACAGAAACAGAAAATGTATTTTCACCCTTAAATAGAATTCATGCAAGACATAAGCAGCCAAGAGGGTGTTGCACTAAATAGGATTTCCAAACAAGTACTAGAAGAAAATAAAGAACTTTCTTGGTCCTTCAAATTGTTGATCAAATGCCTGAAAATACTGGTTTTTATTTTGCTAGTCTCAAATAGAGGGAGCTAAAGCACACAAAATATTAAGTGTAAACGCATATTTTCAGTATAGCCCTTCAAATAATGTAGGAACTACCACCTAGAGTTTTCCTCAGAGTCCAAACTGGTATAAGGCTATAACCAAAGAAGGGAAAATGTGCTTATAGTTCTAAAAAACCCACTCAATTTACCTGTGCTCCTATTGCACTTGTTAGCTTGAAGATGTACAAAACTATATCCAAGAAGGGCTGTAAGAGAAGCATAGGAAAAAAGCCTTAGAACACAAACACAAGACTAATATAAAATGGTCCAGAAGCCATGTACCACCCCAAGAACAGTTACAGCTCTGTACTAAAATACTGGCTAGCCTATTACACAAACTAAAAGCTAAGACAAAAGGAATCTCAGTCACATGACTTTTTCCTGAAAACATTGGCTCAAGAATTGAGCATAAAAACATCACGATCTTCAGATAAATACATACCATATAAAAAGAGTACTTTGCTATTTTAGGTCTGTAAAGGTGGACTAGAACCCACAATAATTTAACTGAAGTGATTATGAGAAATACTGAATTAAAAGATCATGCCATACATTTAGCTATGCACCTGACAGAAGGAACAAAAAAAGGAATTCCAAAGTTCTATAACCCCCTCGCTAAACTAAAACAGCTGAACTGCAGGTTTTGTAGCCAGAAGTTTTTGAACAAACTTGCAGTTTACTTACACTCAGCTTGTATGAAACGCAGCATCAAAAAAATTTAGTCTAGAAATGTCAACAATATTCTCATTCACTACCCAACCACCTTAAAATTCATACCACAAACAGGGAAAGGCTTATTCAACCACACTTCCCTACACAAAATAACATTTGTGTGTAACTGAGAGCTAGCCATTGCTTTTCTTCTGAAAACTATCTACCTGAAAGAGTAAAGTCATCACTGTTCATCTGCAAAAGAATGCCATATGTTCTTTAAAAGAAAATTTAATACAAATTATAACAACTCACAGCAGTGCTTTGGTCATGAAAGCCACTAAGAGTGTGAAACAATATAGCAGCATAAATAGTTTTTTTAGTACCATACTGCAAGCAATCCACACACAAACGCACATAATTGTTGTGAGCTGACACTCCCATCCTAAATGGCTACAGCTACTACTCAAAGTTGTCTCTTAAAAGACTTACCTTGCTAAGGTTTGAGTAGAGGTCCACTACACTATTACAGAATTTTTCCACATCCTGTGTAAGGAGTTGATCTGGATTAGCTATTCTGTTGTCCAGATTTCCCATTTTGTAGTATGTATAAGCTCTGAAACAAAACAATTGCTAAGTGGCAGAAAAAAAACAAAACATCATTACCTGGGATCTGAAATAACCAGAACACCCTTGCTTCATGTAACTGAGATGCTAAGCAGTGCAAACATTAAATTACTGTATGGAATAAACACAGCTTGTGCTTCTACCTGACTAAATCCACATTAAATGCTGCAGGATTCTTTAGGCATTTAGGCTCCAGGATGTTTGAGCTGAAGCTCAGGTTCATGCTGCAATTGAACTTAGAAAACCCTCACACACACTCTGCTACAGCACATCTGACAACCAAAATTCAGTGCAGAAGGACAGAAGGAGCTACTCAAGCTCATGCATCCTATTCAGCCTTCACCATATGAAGGCACCTGAAGTACTTTAGAATCTGACCCAGTCATGGAAGCAGTTCAGTGCATTTTTCCCCCAATTGAGCCAGCTTTACTGTCTTTGTATCTATGGCATATACAATCTGGATAACCCACTCACCCTCAACTGCAAGTTAACTGCAACCTTGCAACCTTCCTACCATGTACTTAGAATGATTTGAATCAACTTTTAAAAACTGTAGACAAAGTGTTACTTACTTAAGATATTCTTCATAGAGATATCTGGTAAGTCTCACTCGGAAGCAGAGTTTCAGTTCATTTAGACCATACTTCAGGAAGTTATTCACTAAAGAGATCTAAAATAAGAGACAATAATACTTAACTAATAAGATCAAACATACTTTGATCAATTTGCAGCATAAATTGTGTAAACACTTTAAAACAGATCAATTCTCCCCTTAACATCAATAATGCAATAAACACACCTAAGACCAAGCAGATAGTGTCTACAGGATCACTGCTTAGGTTTCTGTCTCCAGGTCCCACTGGATCTCATCACATAAGATAAAACACATTCATATTACATAATTTCAGCTCTTTTGATAAGCTCTAGAAAACAGCCACCATTTGATAACCACTGCCTTAAATCTGTCAACTAGTTTTAAAATTTATGGCAAACCAGGTAGCAGCAATTACTTCTATCAACTGCAGATCAGAGATGTCAACAAACTGAAGGAAAGTTAAAGTGTGGAAGAAAGCATAAAAAAATCTGTGAAAAATATAAGAAATGTAAAAACCAAAGTCTAAAAAAAAACTTCATCTTCAATGGTGCCAAAAGAATCCCAAATCTATAGTCAAAATTGCTATCAACAAAATTAACCTGAAAACTTGAACATATCAGTTAAAAAAATAGTTGCTACTAATAAGGAAATATGCTGATAGTCTCCCACACACTGAAGCCAGAAAATTAAATGTGTTTTCATATAGAACTGTATGTAAAACAACTAATTTCCATAGGTTTGAAGACACTCCTTTGAGATCTTTTCCTCAAAATCTTAATTTACATTTAAAATATGTTCTACTAATAGGTCAGCACAAGAAAAGCACTTACAGCAGGCATTGCAGCAATGAAGTTGAACAAGTATTTCTTGAAATCTTTTCTGCTGCGGCCAATGATAGCACTGCAAATGACCACCAGCTAAGAGTCAGTTACAAGAGAAACAACAAAACATAAACTTGCATGTTCTTAAGTGGATAAACTCTCAGGGAATCACACAGAGAAAAAAAAATCATTATGGAAAGCTGTAGCATCAGCTGTAGGATCCAGTCTGACACCCTCAAGTACGCTGAGTGGCAGACTGAGCAGTTATCTCCTGTCTGCTCCTCTGTAGCTGCCCAGAAATTCATCGTCACAGAATACCAGTTCTTCCCCTTCTCTGCTTTCACAGAGTCTCACAAGAGAAACAAAGCAGTCCTTCCATTCTACAAAGCACCAAATGTCTCTCCTCAAACACAGTATCATTTTGTATTCACAGCTCAAGACACATTCTTCAATTAGCAACAAGACCAGCAAGGATAACAGGAGGTCTAAAAATAAAAATCACTTTCTAACATACTAAGACTGAAAGGCTTGTTTTTATCAATCTAAAGAGCAAACAGCTCATTGGGAAGAAATAGAAGTCCAACTATCCACACAACATGTCTAAGACATAAACCCACTATTCTGCAGGACCTTCTTGGACATTCAGATCAATAAGATTTAGAGTATTCAGCGTACAAAATGTTACCAAATGAATATTTAATAAATAGTTTAAAAATATTAGATCAATAAAACACTTTTATTGATGAACAAAAATATTTTAATAAATGAAATTTTATTTTTATTTACCAAAATATAGTGGTCCCTCTCCAAATTGCAACTACACCATTTTTCCAACAGTTTTAAATAAGCAAGCTATAAAATGTCTCAATATGTATTCTGATAGACAACTTTCCCTGTTAAACATGAGAGAATGTTTAAAAACAACAAATGTATAGGTACCTTTCAATGACTGTTCCATTTTGAATCATCCAAATATCACAGTAAGTACGGAGTACCAGCATCACAGCAATAAGCAGCAAATAACCTGTCTAGTACAACCACAGAAGTGCAACAGTTAAATAATGGCTAAAATTCACCATTTTTGCCCAGTAAGCCATCCACCTGTATCTAACAGAAAAGTATTACTCTGCTGCCCTACCTAGTGTAATATTTGCTTACTTTGCTGAAAACACATTAGCATACAATACTTCTAATAAAGTACTGACTACATTTTTATGGTGAAAGTTTGCCTTTTAGAAGCTGTATTTGGTTGATGCATATACTGGACACACATTATAAGATGGAGGATTGCAGGAATAAAGTTGTTACTGCTGTTCTGAGACACCTTTCTGCCATAAGGTTGCAAGAGACCTCTGAACATCATCTACTCCAACTCCCTACTCAAAAGAGGGCCACTAGTTACCAGTCACCAGTCAGACCAACACTGCAGACAGTTTTCCTTCCACTTCACTGTCCACTCATCCAGCCAATTCAGTTTGGCTATCAGGGTATTACAGGAGACCTGATACCAAAGCATTCTACATCCTCTGTTCTTCCCTTGTCCACACAGCCACTTCTGTCATCACTGAGAGCAATCAGGTTTGTAAGGCATGATCTGTCATTGGTAAATCCAGGCTGCTTCCAATCACTTTTTTGTCCCTTGTGTGGCCACAGTTAGCTTACAGGAAGTTCTGCTCACAGTCTTGCCAGGAACATGGTGAGCCTGACCAGCCTGTAGTCTTCAAATATGGGAGCAAGGTTTGGGGTTTTTTGGGATAATCCATAACCTCTTCTAATTGCCATGACCTTTTCAAGCTGATCAAGGCCAGCCCTGTGAGCACTCTCACAGGCATTTCCATCCATGCTTCTACCTTCTATGCACCTCCTTTTTGTAGTTGGGCTGCTGAAGGTCCCTGTTCATGCAGACTAAGCTGGCTGTCAATGCTGGCTCTACACTCTGGACATTGCAATTCACTGCCCTTGTGCCTGATGTATGTTTAAGTTCTTAGAGCTCATTGCTTAAGTTCCAAGCTCAACTAATGCTTGTATTTCTTTTTAAGTGTCCTGGAAAGCATGAGAAAGATGAAGGCACTGATTTCTACACTGCATAGCTTTCCTGAAATGATGTTGAGAGACTTTTTGACAAATTCATTTTCTGATACAGGTTGGTTGATGTTGGAATCTGGAATGCAGAAAATATTTCTCTGCATGTTTTAAAGATCCAAACCCTCTGAGAAACACTGCTTTTAACCTTTGTCCTTAGAAAGGGCTTCCTGGGCTTTGGGATGAGACAGAATTTTCATGTATATAAATTAGATAGTAGCATAATATGTAATTTATCATAGGGTGAGAAATGTAGATTTTGGGGTTTGTTAAGAGTGGTAGGTAAAAGAAGGAGGATCCTTGTGATTTTTGGGCTTCTTCCTTCTTCATCTACTCCATATTCTGCAGTGTTTGGGTCACTAAATGGTTAGAATTTGCCGCAGTACATCGTTATGTGAATAGAAGTGTAGTTAGTAATTGATAGAAAAGTAGAAATAATGTACGTTTGTGGTGACCATTGGGTGAATTATTTTGAAGAAGACCTTGGGTCTGTGTGTTAGAGACTTTTTTTGGCTTTAGGCTGCTAGAGACTTCTCTAGACTTTCAGCTTTCAGGCTGTTTAGGCTTTTAAACTTTTTTAGCTTTAGGTTTTTAGGCTTTTTGCTTTTGGGCTCTTTGGTCTCCTTTCTCCTTCAAGCCTGGTGTGCAGAAATTGTAGATAAGAAAAGAATAAACAACCGGAGAAAGAGATCAACCATGAGTCCAGTTCATTTTTTACTTAACAAGGACTTTAAAAGACTCGCCTCCCCTATCAGAGGAGAGACATGAAGGAGTTACAGAACTTTTATATCAGGTGTCTCGTGTGTGGAGGAGTTATAGAACAATTACAGGTCTACATAGAAATTACTAAATCAAAATAATGAATGAACTGCACCCTATTTAAAGATAACACGCATTTACACACAGAAGTGTACTGCCTTGTACAGGACAAACCCAGATGCCCTTTTAAAAGTTATACTACAACAGTAGTTATCAGCTGACAGTAAATGGCTTATCTTGCAATTGAAACAAGAACCTTTAGCGATATAACAACCGAGCATAACATAGACTTTTATATTATTATGCAGCTATTTTAAAATACATAGCACAATTTAGTCCTATTTAAGTAATGTATATGCAGTTTAAATTGTGATATAATTTCAAAAGAGACTTGACTCCAGCTTTATGTCTTTATTGATTACTGCAGGCAATGCTTACCTCTTTGCAAAGTGTTCTAGGAACCATTATTTTCAGGATTCGACATATTCGTGCAATAAACACTCTGTCCACCATTGCTCGCTCCTTCTTTCCCTCTTTCTGCTGCACACAGAACAAAACAAAAGTGAGAACTTTTTGTTATTATTGAACTGTTGATGTGATATTTTCCCAACCCAAGTCATTTACAGCTACCTTCCTTCTGCAGAATTTGCAATATTTCCCACCAACTTAAGACTTGTTCAGACAAGTTAAATAAAGAATTGGGAGCTATCAAAACAAACTGCAATAGGAAGTAGCTGCTATGATATAAAATATTTTTTACTTCAATTCTGTGATAATGATGATATACAAACAATGAAGACCACAGCACTAAAGTACATCCAAGTGCAAGTTGTAATGCAAACATCTCTTAACATTGTCTCTAAAAGACATCAGCCAGCATTTTCAAAAATGCCTTCCATTATTTGTCTAGACAATCAATGGTTTAAACTCTTTGACTGTACAGCCCAAATTTGCTTCAAGTGAAAGCAAAATTTTTCATTGCCTTACTCCTATAAAATGGTGCAACACACTCATACTTAGGTGTATCTACCAGACTTAAAACCCCTCCCATCCCGTACCCAAACACCTTTTATTTGAGTCAGTTTCATTTGTTCACTCTATATAACTCTATCTTCTGTCCTGACTAACCTAAATATTTTTTTAAAAGCTAATGGCCCAGGTTTCTTTTCTTTTCTTTCACATAAGGACATGACAGAAGAATTCAGTCCTGAAAACAGACCAAAAGGGCACACGTGTACTTTGAACAAGTCCTGTCTAATCAACATAAACCTGCTACCTTTGCTACCCCAGGCTCATGTGAACCATCCTATCAATGCCTATATCAATATTACAAGGTAAACAGGAAACCTGAAAAAGATCCATTCTAAATGCTCTGTAAAGAAGCCTACAACTGTTTTTCATAGCATGAAATCAACATATAGTCCCATTTTTAAAAAAAATCTATGTGAACACAAACTACAAATAAAAATTCTAGCCAAATAGGATGCTATGCAGTAGATGACTGCAATATTTTAATTAAAAATTATTTACACGACAATCCAAGCAATCCAAACAACTAAGACTACTGTCCAGCCCTAATGAAGCATGATCCTACAAACATTATTGCTTTCCTGTAATAGAAATTACTAACACAATGTCTGATGGCTACATTTCCAAATGACTAAATACATGTGAGTTGAACCTGTTCTTCCCCTTTATTCAGCCCTTCCCCATTTCTATATTTCTGTGTTGCACTTATATTCATTCCAGTATCTTCTTGCCTCGAAGTTGTTTTCCCTTAGACTGTTAATCTCATTCAGCATAACTGTATTCAATATGGGTAAGAATAAGAGAAATATAATTGAGGTTTTTAAAATAGGTATAGCTATCAAAAAAGTAAGTGTTTATAGTAGATAATACAGTCAAGGTGTGCTAGAAGCTAACATGATGCTTGCATACACCTTTCTATTTATCCAGTGTAAGCCTTTTTTTTAAGTTTTCAGCAAAGATGGAGGTACATGGAATCTATTCATACCATTGTAACACCAGAATCACAGACTCTACCTTTGGTCTGTCATATTTTATTTGACTACGAAACAAAAATCTTAGCTTAAAGGGATTTAGTAAATCCCTTTTAAATAAATGAATTAACAGATACACAAAAGATCAGTGAAATGCCAAATGCCTACCAGATGTTTGAAGTAGTTCCTAATTTAGAAACTACTAAATTAGTAGCAGACTCAATATCTTGTTCCACACATTTTTCTTTTACATAAAAAATAAATACTAGTTATACCAAATCTACACACAGCTGTTTGTTTCTACCTATACAGAAAAACTTACAACACTGGTCCTTACAAATTCATAGGGCAATAAGAGATAAAAGAGGACACTGTGCACATCCAAGCATCCATCATTATGAGGCTGAGTAAAACTTCAGCCTCTTGTGATTAACCTGATTCTTCCATTTGTTTCACCAATGCAAGCTGAAAGTATCATTCAAACCATATTTGCACCACAGCCAAGATTATACTACAGTGACAGGACAAAGTTTCAAAAAAAATCAGATTTATTTAAAATTATTAAAGAATATTTGAAACAAAGAAAGAATTACCTCATTATTCTGCAATGCTTGTTTTCCACTTCTTTTACTGCAGAGAAAAGAAAGAGTATTTACTTGTTATTAACACACTTCTCTTTGTCTTGATCTATACACATAAAAGACAGAGAGGAAATCTTAGGATTATACTCCTACCTATTTCTTTCAAAGCAATACAGTCTCTTCAGCAGGGCTACCTTCTATGTCAAACCTATGTGCTGCTTCTATACAGCACATGTAATTCCAGTGAAACCCTACTCATTCCAGCAACGAGTTTCACGTAGGAAAACCAAGTCTCACCCTTTCATCTCCAAATTCTGCTTTACCTTGGCTCTGCATCATGAACTCCAAGGGTTTTCTGTTTCTCACACATACTTCACAAGCATGGCTACATAGATTCACTGACCACAAATGAAAACTACAAGAATGCAGATTCAGCAATCCAAGCAACCCAACTTTGATGTTTCACATTATCTACATAAGCCAATCAGATTTGTTTTGCATTGTATTTGACTTCAAAATAACACATTTACTACACAGAGAGATTATTTGTTCATAAACATGTGCTGCAGGGGAAAAAAGCCAGCTCCTGTGAAATCAAGTTCCTGCAAAAGATGTCCATTGAAAGGGGAGTAAGTTTTTAGTCTATTTTCCTTCCCCTGCATTTAACAGAACAGTTAGTAGAAAAATATTTATCAACTGGTGCTAAACAAATATCCAAAATCACAATGCTATTCTTCTGCCTCTACTTTTAAGAAAGAAAAGCTGACAAGTAAGACAGTTATAGTTTGTCTTTCTTCCTTTTGGAACACTCAAGCATCAGACAAGCACACTAAGCTGTTTGGAGAATTTATGTAGTTTAAAAGTAGCCACCAACCATATTAAACTGCAACTTTCTTAACCATGATATTAAAACACTGAGAGCAGGCTACTTAAAACCACAATATTCATATGCTTTCAAGGCAGAACCTAGGACACTACAAGAAAGCAGAAACTATGAAAGGCACTGCTCCTCCTGTCTACAACACCAAAACAAGAGCAGACTGCCACACAACCAGCATTCCCACAACTTCATCAACAGCACCATTTCACACTTGTGTTTTAAAGCTCTGCTAAGAAAATGTCTAGAATGAAACTGCGTTTATTTTCATTTATGATGAGTAGAGAGTTCTATGAATGTCATTGGCCAATGAAAAGAAATAATTTAATGAAAGGAAGAGGCAAGGTAGCACAGGAATATGAGAAAAGAAGGGAAGGAAGAGACCATGAAAGCAAGAAGGGAGATCTGCCAGTTTAGCAAGAACTTAATTACATGTAAGAGAGGAGGAAGTCTGAGAAAAGAGAAAAATCTTGTAAGACTACTTGTGCAAAAGACAAAACAAAGAATATGAAGGGCAGCAGAAGCCAGATTGGGGGAGAAATAATAAAACTTCAGAAGAGATAAAACACTTAATCAGGCTGCGATGGAAGTCCATCTGTGGAAATGGTAAAGGGTGTAAAATCTAAAAAACAATCTAGTTGGAGATTATATCCTGGCGATGCATTAGCATCACATTTCTGCCTACTTCTTCTCAATACATCTTGTAATTTTTCAAAGTAGAAAAGGTTGACCTATATTTTAAAAACTTGAATATGTATCAGTCTAATCACATTTGGTTTGGCAGTAGGAGGAAAGCAGTATTCTTAAGCATGAATAAGTAGTTATCAAACAATGTGGTTATTTCACTAGATGATTCATGACTCGTCATAATATAAGATGAAAGCATGCTGCTCTTCCAGACATGCTGTAATAATTCCTATAAGCTTTACTGCTTCAAGTTCTGCCAATGTTTGAAGTCACAACACTCATAATACACAACTATTTCAGCTTTAAAAGGATCAGAAGTGAATATATTAATAGAGTAATCTATTAGGAAGATAAAAACCAGAATTATTCTGGCAGTTAGTTGAATATCTTTGATGTATTTATTGACACATTTTTCCTACAGTAGTTGTTGAGAGAAATTGAGCAGCTGAAATTACTGGCTGAGCTGAAACTGATTATCCATTAAATAGAAAGAAGGATTGTTTCGGAAATCAAGATCTTACATTTAATTATGAACTCACACTTAATTAGCATTTATATTTATAAAGTTTAAGATAAAAATAAGGCATTTGTAAATTCAAAATCTAATATGAAAAAATAACTTTAACAGTGTTTTGTTCTCTTTTATGTAAAAACATTTGTGCAAGCTCAAAACAAGACTAATACTTCAAAAAGAATGAAAACAATCTTAAATATGTTAAGTCTACAAGAAAAAAAATTAAATGTGCCTACATAGCTCTCATTTTATTTGCAAATAAAGACTGTGCCATAGTTCTGCCTGGAATAAAACCTTTCCAGTCCAATACCTATTGGCACCACTCCAGATTCCATTGTACTACTGTAGAACTTCTTTGTGAGAATAGTGGTTGCATTCTCAATGAATTTAAAGACTAAATAACACCCTCAATTAGTCAGAAAGAATACAGCAAGACTATCTGGTTACAACAGAGAGCTCTAACACTTGGAATAGATTCAAGCTCTCCATTATTCCAGACCTCTCATCTTAATGCTGGAGCATCACAAGCCTCAGTGGTGGAGGAAGGTAAGTGCTACATGCTGGCCAAGTTCTCCTCTGCAAATAACTCCCCTGGTAGAGAGCCATTGCTCCTTCGTGCCCTCACAGACAGGGGTGGATGGCAATGAAAAGGTTTTTGAAAAGGGTTATCCAGACAACATATAGAAAAAATATACAGTAGTAAAACATTTCTAATAGTGAATCAAAAACAGTGGAACTTGTCACCAAATATTTTCAAGACCTAACTGCACAAAGCCCTCAATAAAGCAGTCTGAATTCAATGTGTAAAATTTTTTTAAGAACATTAAGAGTCTAGAGGTATAATGGAACATGTATCACCTGAGGAAGTTTCAGAAAAAGCAGCATTTCAGATGTAGCCTGCTATCCATTATTTAACTGCACAGAGCTTTTACAGAAAACATAAGATATAAAAAGCAGAGAAAGGTGTCAGCAGTACCTGGGATGACACAACTACACCCAACTTGTCATTCATACGCGCATGGTAACTGAATAGCAACTCTCTAAAGAGAAGTAAATAGGCAAGTAATTACCCAGTAGACAGGAGGCAATAGAACAAAACACCTTTCTCCTACACTGAGAAACATGATCAGTCCAAACCAGCAAGACATCTTACAGAAACTAATAGAGTTTCAGGGCTCTGTACAGGCATTTGACAGCTGAGCCAACTTCAAGGGCAGTATCGTAGTACAGTGTGGAGGGAGAAATCATGAAGTTCCAGTCTCCAAATAAGTACTGGTCAGAGCACTCGCCCTTTTGACTCTATTTACATACCAGTGAGGCTATTCTCTCTAAAGAAACATGCAACAATACTCGTTACTCAAACAGAATCATTTTCAACACTGCTGAAGAAGAAAGTGATTTGAGAAACTGTGAAAAGCCTTCAAGAGGCCTGAGTCTTCTTACTGAAAGGTCTCAGGCATACTAGTTCTGTGGTATTTACTAGCAAACAGGAAAAAGTTAAAGGATTACTGTTTTTAGAAATACCTGTCTCCATCCAGAACAAAGTTCAGAGGAAGCAATCTACACTGAGCTAATGATAACAGGGAATTGCAGATGAAGAAAGTGATAAGCAAGACTTGCTGTTTAATGACACGTGATAAGGAAGTAAGGGCTTTAAAATGTTACATTGTCCTTAACTGAAAAAAACCCTACAAATTTCAGGTCATGCTACCTTCCTTCTGTAGAGTTAGGCTGACTTGCTACTGCTCAACACAACGCAAAGGAAGAATACCTAGTTTAGGATTAAGTGTAGCATTTCAAGTTGTTACCTTTAGGCAACCTTTGTATCCTGCAGACCTTACATGTTGGAATGGCACTGTGCAGTTTTCACAGCCTCCAAAAATCCCCCAAAATAAACAATTTTGCAATAGTTTATGATTATTTGTGCAGTTTTCAGGTTAGTTTTGGAGTCAAGATACTACTGAGACACTATAACAACAGAATAAAATTCAAACTACTAAAGATGCAATGCAACAGTGTGAAGAAATAACAGCTACAGTGAGAAAAGACTGATGTAGCTCACCGACAGGCAGAGTTTCATAGTGCATATCTCACACAGAGGGGCAGAGAGCAACAGTACAGTTATTTCAGGTCAAGGGCAGCAACCTTGCTCAGAAGCCTGGGCACAGTCCAAAAGTATGCCCATTTACACAGTACACTCTGAGTAGTACAGACACAGAAACCAAGAACACAACTTTCTTGGCTCCAGATTGGTGGCTAGTTGCAGCATAGCCAAAAATAATGTGAGGGAAATGTATTCAGGCAAGCAAGAAGGGGACTCAGAAAGTCACAGAGAGCTATGCCACTGGAAACAGGAGCTCTGCATTGCTGAAGCTCAAAAAGTTGCTATAAACCTTTGAGAAAAAGATAACAAAACAGAACTGTTCGAGAGGAAAGTCTAAGTTTCAGTAGAAGAATGCATCTCAATAACATATCTTACATATAAGAAAAACCTCAGCACTATTAATTTTGTCTTAAGCTGTGCTTGGGTCTGAGCTTTGGCAGCAGATCTCCCTCATGGGTAACAGTGGAAAAAGATTTCTAGCTAGTCTCCTAAAAAAAAATAAATTTCACAGTTACACACACACTAGATCTTCCCCTAGACAGCCAGCATTTTATGCAACTTAATTAAGAGAGAAACCACTAATTAGCTAGCCAGGCCCCAAACAAAGGCAGTCTAAGTGCTAGGATTAGGGCTGAGTCATCTGGTTTCTCCTGTCTCCATACCCTCCAGCTGAAGACAGGTTTCCTGAGCCCCAGGCAGATTTCTACAAGACTGTATTTTCAATGTATTTTCTAATAATTTTATCTGAATATTTAGTCTTTTTTTTTTTTTTTTTCTTCCCTCAACACTAGGGCACTTACTACAAGCAGCAAACTGGACTGTCACATTTACATCCTGGATAAATTTACTTCAATGTAGTTAACATAAAGTTGTTTTTGTTACCTGCCACCTTTCCTCCAAGTAACACAGGTTCCCTTTAAGGCTTTTACATATACAAAAGCAGTCTACTAACCTGCAGCAATATAATTTCACCCTTCCTGTCAAACAGCCATGACTCAACTGGAACAGGTCCCTCCATTTGAAGTACACAGGCAAAGCCCACCCAAACATATCTAGAGAAATTATGCAAACTAACAAGAGAGAACAACATCCTAAATATACACAAATGGAATAAAAACGCACCATCTGTTTCAAGCTACAACTACCACTTGCTATATTTAAACTCCTATTTTATGTTTGAAAGCGCCTCCAAACATTTGGACATGTGTCTGTCAGCTCTGATTGCACTTCCATCACTGTCAAACTGCATGTTCACAGGCTGTGCTGCCGAGGACATAACCAGTGACATCTACTGAGTGAGTGACAGGCGCTGCCTCTCTGTCAGCAGACAATGCCTGAGGAGCACAGTTTGTGTGTCACCCAGGATGAACTGTGCAAAACCCTGTGTGATACAGACTGTCTGCAACTCGACCTCTCCCTGCTCAATGAGCCTTCCCCCTCACTTTACACTTGCCTGACCTCTAAGGCCCCAAGCACTCTTCTTGCTTTACTAATTTTTCTCCTCACAGGTGGGATGCCATCACAGGGGTTTTAAAGATTCAGTTTATACTAAATTGTGTCCATGTCTTAGCATCTTCTCAGACTCTAATGAATGCAGCTAGGTGATAGGAAAGACCAGTGTGTCTGCAAGCAGATTCTAAAATATTTTGTCACGTTCCCATACACTACAAATGCCTTCCTATTACTCTGAACTGTTTATTCCCTTTCCCTAATTTTGCAGTTTCAAACCCTTTACCCTAAATACCTTCTATTACTTCTTTAAGTCCCTCCTTCCAGCAGACAGTTGTATGAGTTAATTACCTTCTTTCTGAAAATTAGCCAAGCTCCAATTGTGTAAGTACTTTATTTTAAACTACATGGATACTCAGGAAAAATTCTTATTAGAGGGATAATGAAAAATATCCACCTCCTTTATGTAACACTCCTTAAGGTTTTAACTGTGAAGCAATCAATTCTTAAGCAAATATTCTGTTGCTTCTTGTCTGAGGCAGGATTAGGAAAAGAGAAAAAACAGACTTTTTTCTTCTGCATTATAAACGCAGGATAATGTAGTTTCTCCAAGAACTTCTCATGACTCTACAACTGAAGTCATAATTGCATTTAGATATAATGACTTCCCCCCTCTAAGGAGGACATGAAGCTCTTGAAAGGAAACACACTTTTTGAGAGCAACTTGGAAAAAGAACCAATGTATTTTACTCCAAGGAAGTAAGATGGTAAATTAACAAATTACTCTAAGCAAACAGTTCTACATCACCCTACTTTGGAAGATTTCAGAAAATTGTGGTAAAAATGCATTGTAAATTGCAAGTGACACCACCAGGCAGTTCTGTAAAATCAAAGAGCAGTGTAATACCTCTTCCAAAACAATATCTGTGACTAATCCAGGCAGTACTAATTAGGTGATCTTTGACCTAGTAAGGAAGGCTGGCATAACACATACAGCTTAATTATTCATACATTACTACTTGATATGAGGTATACTGAACCTTGCCCCTACTGTTTGACAGCAGCAAAGTAGGTAAAAGTTGCTACGTCTCCTTCCTAATGGCATGCCTACAACGGGTTTTTCCATATAAAGATGAACACATACAACATGAAGAGCCTGTCACATAGCTTTCTTGTTACACATTCAAATACATCTCATTTGCTAAAGATGATTTTATTTTTCTCAATTCATATGTTGTTTTACTTTCCAAGTTCAGCCAGCAGCAGACTTATTGCTGACATTCCAGCAAAACTTAAAAAAAGCACATGAAGTCAAACAGAAAAATGGCAGTTACTCCAGAAACACATGAAATAATAGGAAAACATGAAATGTTATTTTGACCATAAAGAATGTATAAGTGTGTATTCTGAAACTATGTGAGGAAGGAAGAAGTTTCACAGGTAAAGTTTACAGCTACACTGGAACACTTCAATGATTCACCTGAATGTAAAGCCCAGCATTTTGCTGGTTATATTCAGGTCTGCAACATTTACCTTTGCCCTTACGAAGCTCAAAACTAGAATTTCACCTTCCAGAATTCAAGAAGTTGAAATTCACCTCACACTAACATGACACAACATTTTCAGGCATTATACACCAAGGTTAACAAAGGAATTCACACACACAAAACTAAATCACCTCACGTATTTTAGTCAGTTAACCTCAAGCAGCAGATACGCTACCAGTCCTCTTCCAGACTATCTAGATTGCCAAGTGAAATTCTTCTCCCTAGGAATAAGTACAAAAATTTAGGACAGCCATGTCTTCCCAACTTCTTCCTCTTCCCAAAGAGTCAGAGATATACAACACAGATGTTAAAGGATACACTAGGCCCTGCAGATTTCAAAGGTTGTGCACTTGTTACTATACATCAGCATCATACACCAGCACAAGAATGCTGAAAATGTCAGGATTTGGCACGATGACAGTCCTTTTCAAAAGTATGCTATAATTTACATTAGCAACAAAGCATGAAGAAATGAATGATACATGAACTAATGAGACTAAAGCAGGATGAGGCAATGGTAATAACCAGATGCTTTTGTCTAGGCTGGTGATACAGGCAATGTAGCTTACCTACTGCCTAGTCTTGATAGGTAGCATTCTGTAAGGCTCCTGGCAAGGTTTGCCTCACAGGGAAACATGGAGAAAAGAACGCAGACCAGTGGGCAAAAACCATCCTCAAAATAGCATTCAAGCAGCAGCACAGCTATTATTGAAACAACCGAATGTTGGATGTTAGAATTTGGAATCCATGGCCACAATACAGTACCAGCAGTAAATAAGACCTAAGCTGTGGAGGGACTCAAAAGTGTAAAACAATACACACACACAAGTGAAAAATCAAGTTTGCAAGCATGGTACTTACTTTAGCAACTGTATTTCTAATAAACTCAAGAATGCAAAATGACTTAAGAGATTACAAAAGTAAAGGACAAAGTATCAGAAAGACTGCAGTACAGAGAGAGGAAAAGGGACAGATCAGGTCAGGCCTGATCTCACAAGCCCATGTATCTGCTGAATTAGCTGGAATGTAATTCATCAGTTATCTCCCCTTCCCAATTCCCACTAAACTTGTAATAATGCTTGGTCCACCTATATATGAATACCTCAGATTTTTAACACTATACCTAACGAAATGGAAGATTCACAGAGCAAAGACATTCCAAATAGTCTTTAGCATTTAGGCTAACTCTTACTTTCCATACACTGACCCTCAAACTGGCATGCATTGCCATTGCCAAGTCCTGCAGATCAACATCAGAAGAGATGAAAGCAAATGTTTAATGGGGACAACCCAGGAGCCACATAATATCTATGTCAGGCATAGGGAGATTACTCTGGACAAGTTCTAGCCTGCTTCTATCAAATGAATGCTACTAACAGTGGGAATATATTAAATGCACTTCAAAACTACACTGGACCTGTATCTATGTTTGAAGATAGGCTCCAATGTGAATGCAGCCTGGTTTGTGTGTTCCAAAATCATGCCTCAATGAAGGCAGAGCAAGGTAAGTGTGGACAACTGAGATTCACTTTAAAAAAATACTCTTGGTCTGACTTAACACATTAAGTGCTCCTAGAACATCTGCATAGCAAAGTATTTCTCACAAATACCACTATACTAGGTGTGAAAATCTGAGCTCATCATTCTTGTGCCCTTCCATACAGCTTTTCTGCTTTTTTGAAGTGGTATTTCACTAACTCAGGCAGACATATTTGAAAAAAAAATCCCTCCCAACGAGTTTGACAGAAAAGCAACTTACAGCCATAGCTCGGGATCTTGTTGTAACTCTCACACAAAAAATAATGTAAGGTAGCAAATACATGACTTGTCAGCAGCATATCAGTGTCTGCCATGTTGTACGACAGTTACCTAACTTTGTGAAACTCTTACAGATATTGTGTATGAATGGAATTAGGTAAAATAAAACTGGATCGTTGCTTAATCTCAGGTATGTTATTACTTAAGTCTGTTGAGTAAGTCCATTTCAGTATAATTTTGCAGTGCCTACAAGATACCCAACTGTACTATCACAACATACCAGGTCTTAAGCATATGGTCAACAACCTACAATCACAAATACAGTAAACCCGTGAAAGGACTGAGTCTGCAATATACTCTTCATCTGCCACACTTTGCGGCACCAGTGCTTTGTAAGGCATTAGCGATACACACCCTAACACAATATACCTGTAAGGCAACTTCACAGGGAGCATCACCAGATTTGGCCCCTTTGAAATCGTTGCCTGTGTATCTACAACAGCTGAGTCCACTAATTGCCTATGCAGACACGGTCGTCCCTAGCAGCCAAGTGTCAATACTCGTTACTACTCCGGAAAATAGAAAAAGCCAATGTCATTTGGGTAACAAGGCGGCGGTGGTTGGATGCTCGCAAGAGGGGCACCGACCTCCCGCCGGGGAAGGTCGCCCAGGAGCCGCCGCCCGGGCAGAGGGCGGCGGTGGCAGAGCCCTGTGTGCGGCACAGGGACGCGGCTGCCCCTCCGCCGGGCCCAGGGCCGTGAGGGCGAGCACATCTCCCGCTGCTTCGGCCTCCCGGCGCCGGCCCCGCGGCTCGCCCGGCCCCTCCCGCCCCGCGGCCCGGCCCGGCCCGGCCCCGCCGCCCCCGCGGCACTTACCGGGTGCCGTCCCTGCGGGAACATCCTGAGCGCCCGGGCTGCCGCCGCCCCTCCCGCGGGGAGCCGAGCCCCGCCGCGGGCCCNGGCCCCGCGCCGCCGGCAGGGCAGGACGGGCCGGGCCGCGCCGGTAGCGAGTTGTGCAAGGCCGGGGCGGTAATTACCGCTCCCTGGCAGGCCCTGCCGACGGCGAGGGGTGGAAGGGGCGTTTCCCCCCGCGCCGGCGGGCCGGGCCCGTCGCCGGCCGCCCTCGCCCGGAGGTCGGGCTGAGCAGCTGAGGCCGGGCCTCCCCCGCGGCCCGCGGGTTAATTTTCCCAGGCACCTCCTCCTGCCGGGCGGGCTGCGGTCACCCACTCTCCCGGGGCTCTTTGTATTGGGGTGATTCCCGAGTGTGTGCTAGGAATGCGGTAACAAGGCGGAATAGAAATAAAATTTTTTAAAAATTAATACATTTGGAAACGTTTAAAATTTTCCGAGAAACTTTGATGTAGGTTGTGACACACCTTGTTTTTTTGGGGTTTTTGTTTTGTTTTGTTTTGTTTTTTTGTTAGTGCCACGAAAGGAGCTGCCAAGATTGGCTGTCATGCAGAGGATGGAATGAGTACGTACTCGTGTACGTACAGGAAAATAAATCCGTATAGAAGGTGGAGCCCCGCCAGGTACAGCAGGAGATACCAGCTAACTTTGTCCCACAAAAACCAGTTATACTCGCACAGGTGCTTTTTCCAGCAGCGTTAATAACAGATGGGCATGTCCAGCTATACCAGCAAAAACACCCATGCCAGCATAACTGTATTTACATTGGATCTTCCGCCGTGGTCATATCCCTCAGAAAGACGCCTGATAATGTATATGAAGTGTCTTTACTTTCTGTGGGAACTGGTCGGCTTAGGGAGATTGCATATATTGAAAGCCTGTATTAGTGCCATGGTTAACACTGAAATGACAAGATGATTTCTCTGATTAAACTTAAATGCAAGTGGAATCAATGTACCTACTTTTAGTCTTGAAAAATGTTCTCATGCAGGCTTTTAAAAACATTTGAGTACCTGCGAATGTTGTGTTTTTTTTTACTGTAGCACAGGAGTGTGCACATACGTCGGTCTATTGATCAGGTGTTCCTATTTCTTCCAAGTATTATTTATCAGGTATTCCTATTCTTCCAAGTATTTCTGCCTGGAATAGCAGGTCTGAAGCTGCAGTTTGGGAGGTAATCCCTGGTTCTTCATTTTGAATCACCACACACACTCTTCTTTCTTGCTCCTTCTCCCTATCCTTGGTATTATCGGGCATTTCAAAGCAAGTTTATGTTTTGGTGTAAAAGGTGGAGTCTCAAACTCTCCAATTGTTAGCATTTTTTAGAGTGTTAGAGTCACAACTGTTGAACCTAGCTCTTTGCCACTTGTTCTGAGACCTAAGACCCATCACTAATCTCCCTGCTTTAAAATATATGCTGTAGTTGGTTTTGGTGTGGGTGGGAGGAATTGTAAACTGCTTAAAGTGTTTCTGATCCTCAGGAAAGTATGTAGCAGAATCACACAGCATTACTTATTTCATGTTTTATTAGATGAACGTTTGTGAAAATACCTTTTTTTTTTTTTAAATCTTAGATACTTTGAGAGTAGGCGAGTATGAGAACCTAAAAAAGAGGAGGTACTTTTGGTATCAAAATAAACTTCTTGTATTAAAATCATTGCAAAAAGGAATATTTTCACAAATTTTCAGGTTTACAAATCTTTGTTGTACAGTTCTGCTGGTACTTTTAATCTCAGTATCAGCACAGACATCAAGAATGTTATGATACTGTCTGCTTTTCTTTGCAAGTCCCCTTCCCTCTTTAAATTTAGGTTGGTTGTACCCTTCCACAGAAGTTGCTATCTCTACAGCCTAACTTTGTTTCCATGAACTGTCCATCAGTTTGGGCCGTGCTGACCTTTGTTGTTTGCATGTCCGTGTGACCTGTGTTCTCCTGTTTGTCTGCTCAGTGTCCTTATCCCACTTTCTGATACTGGTCAATACCATGACCTAGTACATATTTTATTTCTCTTCTAACTTTTCCTTAAATAATTTCATACATGCCTACCATTTTATGAGAAACTTGTCTTATGCATCCAGACCTCCACTTGGTCTTCTGCTGCCTCGACTCTTGAAAGTTGCTTCTTTTTCAGAATAACTTTGTGAGCCTGATTGACAAATGGGCACTTAGTTCAAAACATGAGACTTTTATGCTTGATAAAATCACCCACACTGATCAAATGTTTTTGTGACAAAAGCTCCCCTTCAATTTGAGATCTGCTGCATTTCAATACTTTATACATTGCAGCCATATTGCTTTCTTGTTATTCTTGGTACAAGTCGACTGTGAGGGTTTTCCAAGGTAACAAATAAGAGCACCATTAATTCAAATATATCTCAAGTGTAAAAGCTAGAGGTGGAAAGGTTGCTTGGAAGAAACAAAGAGTAGCAGTTCTGTTACCTGTATTAATACTGTTGTGTGTAGTTTCTCTGATAAAGCAAGGTCAAATTAACAACCATCTTTTTAATACAGTCCATGGTATGGTTCAAACTTCTTGCTAGGTAAGTAGGAACATCCAAAGCAAGCAAGCTATTTAAATGAAAAAGTGTGTTCTGGAAGACTGAAGCCTGTAGGAAGAAAAATGTACGTTTACTATTGAAGTCTTAAATCCTTATAATGGATATCAGGAGACCACATAACAGAAGTGTTAGGCTGGGCTTCTGTGTCTGAAGTGTTAAGCAATAGTGTCTGCCTAAGCAGTTCTTCTATTTCCCAATTTAAAAAACAAAGTCTTAATAATAATAAGCAGTAATGAAATTGCTAAGCAGTTCAGATTTTCAGTTCATATCCTCAGCTACTCTTGATTTTAGATGCTTGAGTTTTAAGGAGTCAAAGCCAGAAATATAAGAAATTTCTATGGAGTGACTGTTTGTCCCACTAATAGTTACATGAACACATTTTATTTAATGGAGTCTAGGTTAACAAATGAGAAGATGCTCCTATTTGGTTTCTCCCAGAACAGGAAGAACCTGTATTATTTGCTGTTGGCACTTGGCACACAGCACCCAGCTATATTCTGGGAACAACATGTCATCTAATAATTAAATGAAAAATCCTGTTGTTTATTGTAGGTCCAATGTAACATATAAATGTCATGGAGTGCACTTTACAAATGTTGTGAAAGGTGCCAGAAAAATGAGATTTATTTATGTAAGTTGAGGTAAACTGTAAGATGCAAACTGTATCATGTATGTTCATTAAATTTGAAGGTAATTTGTGTAGTGTGGACTCCATTCTGCAGACCTACATTTGCTTAATTTTTAAGTCTATATGAATTCAGTACGATTGTTCATTTTTTAAATTTTAAGTAAAGTCCTGTGGTATTGAAAACTTAATAATAGTGTAGCAAGAAGGGAAGTTCCAGGAACTGATGTGGTCTCTTGTGTGAAATCTGTGTTATCTCTCAGATATATCACTTAGTATTAGAATCTGGCATGGTTTGCAAGGAAATTAATAAACTGTTCTGTTAATGTAGTCATCAACATGAAATGATAAGGTTTAGTCATTCTGCTGGAGTGCTACAACAGGGTATTAAATTTGTTGCTTGATGTTTCACAGAAGGAGGTTCTACATCTGAAGCTGAGCTACATTACATCATGTATCAATTCATATATGTGCAAATGTGTGTATATGAATAATGATACAGATTATGCTCAATAATCTAATTAAGCCTTATTAAGACAACTTATGTCTGCCAACTGGTATCATTATATGTTTAGTCACTTCATAGAATTTCAAACTCCAGTGCAGGTGAAGTAATGTAGATCTGGTATCAACCACTCAAATCCCGTAACCCTCCGCCTCCATATGCTGATTACAACGCAGGTTTGATCTTCAGAGTGGGGCCTACAGGGTGAAATTGAAATGGACATGAACTTTCTTTGATCTATAGAACCCAGAGAGAAGACAAGCTTCCATTTCTTTGTACCTCCTGTTTTCTCTTCTTGTTCTTGCCCTTTTCTTACCCACTGCCCCGCATGCCCCGTAGATGATTGGGGTGTTACAGGAACTTCATGTGAGAGGGTAGTCTTTCTGAGCAGTGAGTAAAATCTGGGAGTGGCATGCACAGAAGAAGAGAAGTGGAGAAAAAAAAAGAAAAAAATGCTTAGATGTACAGAGCATTGCCTTTTAAATTGATGCTTGCAGACCTTCTGTGCCATTATTACTTCCCTTTCCCACTGATAGCGGTACTTTTTCTAATCTTTATTAACTGACATTGTAACCCACAAGTGCTTAATTGCCACTCACAAGTCTACTTTGTACAGTTCCTTGATTTCTGTCTGTATTTTTGCTTTATATACTTGGGTTTTTTGATGTAACTGTGATCTAGCCTCTGTACAAGCAAATCTTGCCTCTACTTAATACCTCATTCCTTTCCAATATACAACACAGCAGATTGCTCTTTATAAGCAGAGTTCATAAATTTACAAGTCTGGATGAAAATGTGAAAATACACAGGAATTGCTGTTATTATACCAGACTCAGAAATTGTCTGATCTTCTTTCTGTATGTGGATAGTACCAGATACTCTTCGAGACAGTATAGACTCCATGTATCTGCTTTCTTGGTGGATTTTACTCTGATTTCAAACAGTTATTTCATTCGAAAGTATGGTGGTTGACATTCTATTTTTTCATGTCAGTAAGCACAATCACTCATATTCTGCTGGTCAGTAAACACATTGGTATTGAAGAGAGATAAAACACCTGACTTGTACTAAGAACTTAGTTTTATTTTCCTTACTGTTTTTATTTGCTTTTGTTGTTAGTTGGCTTCTGACATTTACAGAAAGATGTCTCAAATGAGCTGTTCACACTGATGCTTAGAATGCTGTTATTCCTTTAGTGAGTCAGTTTAATTTGGACAATCTGTGTAAAGTACAGAATTAGTTTTTCCTCCAAAACACAGTACACTGAATTTATGAACAGTCAGTTTCAGTTATGATTTTGAGCTTCACTTGCCTGCCTTGTTAGGACTAGATGAGTGGGTAGAAAAATGGTAACTTGAAACTAGATGTTCCTGTTTAGCTTGTTCTGAAGAGGATCAGAGCTGTTTGATCTTGATGGCTTTTGGTGATCTGAAAGCCAAGGTATTTCACTACTCAATATTTATTTCTAGCTTATCTCAAATATTGTATTGTTTTATGCTTTATTAGATACATAATAAATAGAAGACCAGAAGTAATTGATGTTAACTTCCTTATCATACCTAGAATAATGCTAGGTTAAAAAAGTGTTCAATTTTTCATCCAAAAGTGAGGAAACTGAAAGAAATTCTTAAAGAACATTTTATAGAAAAGACATTCATGAACAGTATCATGGATCTTTGCAAAGTCAAGCTGTCAAGTTTGATATCTGAATTCAGTAATTTAAAGAAGGGCATTTAAAATATGTTGACAACTAATACCTGTTTCATAGGTAGAGCTCTAATTCTTTTCTTGAGATTGCCTCATAATTCCCTTACAAATAGTGCTTCTCAGCTGATTATATCTTTATTCATTAATATATTTGCTGATTTATAATGGTGCAAACTGGAAGTTTGCATAAATTTTGTCTCAGCTTGGAAATATACAAGATGTCATGCTAATATGGTCCAATTATTTCCCTGAATAAAGCGATGGGAAAATAATTTTTTTCAGTATATTAAGAGAATGTAACGAGCTTTTAGATCATTGTATTTTATCACCATGGTTTGCAACAGAATTGAATTTGGCAGAGACTAATTTATATGAAAGACATATCTTTGGGAAAGGTGTGTCATCATCACTGTTTATGCCACAGTTCCTTCTTATTTCAGGTGATGGAGCTTAAATTGGTAAAATTGTTTAAAAAGGGAATAATATCTCTCTCTTGTACCTGGTCCTCATAAGGTATCAGACATTAGGTTTAAACCATAACTTCAGCAGACCCATCTTCCTGTTTTCCTGGAGCTATGATCACAAATATATATCATGATAACATGTTCTTAGAACAAATATAATTTCTTTTTAACATAGGTAATGTAGAAAGAATGCTAATAGAACAAGGATTTTAATACATTCTATGTGCAGATCTGTTTGCTTAGTATCAGTAGTGACAGTCCAGTTTTATACTCCACAGAGTATATGGCATATTCCCTATTGGCATATTCCCTATTAGCATATTCCTGGGAAGTTGTCTCCTACTACCTCTCATTACCTTTCAAACTATTTAGTATAAAGTGCATGGTCCCCAATAAAGTTCTGTCCTTTGTAAACACTACTCCTTAATCATTGTTCTGTGTCAGAATAGCTCAGATCTTTTTTTGATAATTAAAGTAAAATTAGAATGTCTCCTCTGTATGCAATACTTTGCATTTAGTAACACTCAATTATCATTTTGCTACACACTCACCAGCTGAAGAAAGTTAGATGAAGAAGGAGCTGTGTTGTAACTTGAAATGGATTTCTAAAACTGAAGTCTTGTCTCCACCTGTTATTTCACAAGTTGGTGATTATTATAGCAGCCCTTCTGATTAACCTTGTCAGAGACACTGAACATTCTAGGAGCCTAATGATCTGTTTTATACACTAATAACAGGTCCCATATGATATTCATGTAGCATTATTGACTAAGTTTTTCATTTGTTCCTTCACACTGGTAAATTACTGGCTTTTCAGAAGTAGATTTGTATGCACTCTGTAACAGTTCTTGGCTTTAGGCTACCAACAGTGCTGGAGATTCCATCATTTATTATGTTCCTGTCCCTCACAGCTCCTACAGCTAAGCAACCTGCACTGCACTCTAAAGCAACCATGCAGCGTCTGTTTCCTCCCAGCTCGTATTGGCCAACCCTACAGGTCATGTTATCCAAAGCTCTGCAACCTTTCTCTATACAGAGTGAGCAGTCTGTTGTTGATCAAGCACTCTGCAGGCTCCAAGGCTTTTCCAACAATGGGTGTTTGGTGCCAAAATGCATCTTGAAAGGGTGACTGAGCATAGGTAACAGTTTTTGACTTTCAGTTATCCTACTGATGTGAATGCAAGCAGAGAAAACCACATTAGGAACGAAAGGAATGTTTTAGGATGAAGCAGGACTGAGTGGAAGAGAAAGAAATGGCTTGACAGGAAATCAGTGGAGAAGAGGTACAGAAACTGGAGTGGCTTAACAAGATCATATTAAGAAAAGGAAGCTGAGCCATATTGGGTTAGGAAGGCAGTGGAAGGAGGACCTAGAGACCAGTTGGACAAGGAGATTACATGGGTTGGACAATGACTCTGGCATTGCGAGGGAACTAAAAGATAAGAAAAGCAGAGTGGATACGTGTTGCAAAACAGGAGGGTGACATTTAGAGCTACTGAACAAAACAAAAAGGTGAGATTTAGAGCTAACTGCCTGGAGAAGGAAAAGGCTGAAAGAAGGCAACTTAATGAGATGTGAGATGGAGTGGGCTGGAACAGAAGCCTGTGGTACCTGAGCTACCAATTTTTGGTAGAGGAGATGGGGGAAACATGGTAGGAGAATTATTTGACCGGGAGTTCAAGTTCAGTTCTTAGGATCATAGAACAATTTAGGTTAGAAAAGACCTTTAAGATCAAGCCCAGCATTAACCTAGCTAAGCCTATCACTAAACGGTGTCCCTAAGTGCCACATCTCTCTTTTATAATCTTTTTTACGTAGTATATATATATATATATACACATATATATTTTATAATCTTTTGTATACCTGCAGAAATGCTAACTTAACCACTTCTCTGGGCAGCCTGTTCCAAAGCTTGACAGCCCTTTCAGTTAAGAAATTTTTTATAATATCCAATCTAAACCTCATCTGGTGAAATGTGAGGCCGTTTGCTCTCATCCCATCACTTGTTGTTTGGGAGAAGAGACCAACATGCACCTTGCTATAACCTCCTTTCAGGCAGTTGCAGAGAGTAATAAGGTCTCTTCTCAGCCCTCTTTTCTCCAGACTGAACAAACCCAGTTGCCTTCTTGCATGAACCTGTGCTGCATTCTGATGGGATAGGTAAGCAGGCTGTTGCCTGCAGGCTTGCTCTGTAGGCAGGAGATGATGGAGAGAATGACAGTTCTACAGCTGAGGCAGATAAACGCTAATGAGATGATCAGAAGTACTACTTTAATTCTGTCACAGAATCATTGTAGGATGCTGCCCCAGTGCAAGTTATCTCATGTACTTAAAGTTGGCCAACAGTTGCATTTTTCTCCATTTTCAGAATGTTTATCATGAGGTGTACCAGAAAGGTACTTGCAGAAGCGTGTGCTACTGGAAGTATTTGCAGAAATGCTGTGCTGCTAAGTGGTTGCAGCTTAGTGGAGCTTTCTTTAAACACAGTGTTTTTTAAAAGATCTAACATTGTAACATATTTTTAGATTTCGCATCACATTTGATGGCATTCATTAGGTCTGTTGCTAGTCACTGATTAGAAATTATTTCAGTATTACAGATTAATATTAAACAGCTGTCTACTCACTGAATGAGGCAGCAATACTGTGATAAAAACTATATGAAGCCATATAAATAAAGGTTGCATCCTGATACAGCCTTAATTCATGTTCCTTGGGCTATTTTAGACCACTTCTGGGGCAAACTTAATTCTGGACTGTTCCAGAAGCCACACATGCAGAATCCAGCTGCTTTACTTAGGAACATTTCCTGCTAAAGGGTGTTTTACTAGTGCAAGCACTGGCTTCCAGTAGTTTCCTAACTGAGATGTTGGTTTGGATCCATAGTCTTTGAATGCAGAAAATCTTCCAGAAGATTGGATCTAGTTGCCTTCTTCCTCTCTCAAGGCTTCACAGAGGGAAAATGTGCTGGTAACAGAGTAGGAAGCAACAAGGGAATGTGGGTCGTGAACAGCTGTTACTTGTCTAGCGTTGAGAAACAGAGAATGCAGCGGAACTGTACTGGAGGTGCAAAAGTGGTCAACCTTTAAATTTCATTGAGGAAATCAAGCGATACTTTAGTTCTCAGTGTTGATTAAAGATCATAGAATCATAAAAAAAGAAGTCTGGAGGACACATTTGGGATCATCCAGATGGTCTTTAGCAAAGATGTTATAGAATGAGAGAAGCAAAGAAGGCCAGGAAAACAAGGTTAGTAATTAACATAATAAATCTCTTAATTGCATAGAACAAGCAGGAGGAGATACATTCCTATTATACTGTAGAATAGGTAATAAAATGTGTAATTTAAGGAGTAATTTTCAGGAATGTGCAAAGGTAAGCTTTTGTTAAATAAGAATAAAATCAGTAACAGTAGAGGAAGAGGCAAAAACCAGACCCCTGAAGAATCTTAAGAAAATAGTAAAGTTTTAAAGAAATATGAATCTCCTCTTCATCAATATATGTAGAAAGAAGCTGCCAGTGTTCTACTTTTTTTTTTTTTTTTAAAGAAAGGCAGTTTCTACTACATGCTATTACTAATACTACTATTTACTAATTGCATATTGCTACTAAGATATGCTAATAATAATTTTTGCTACTGATGTATTAATATTACATCTTACTGCTAACAGGACTTTTTAGTCTAACTCATGTCCACTGGAATTTAAAATCTTAAACTGAATTTATTGGGGGATCTGATAGATATAACTGTACAAATCCCATCAGGATAGTTGCTTTAATGCTATATAGGCCAGAGTTTTACAAGTTTTAGAAAAAAATGGTGGAAGTTTCTGTATGTATATGGATATACATATGTGTGCATATCTATATCTATATATCTCTATCTCTATCTCTATCTCTATCTCTATCTCTATCTCTATCTCTATCTCTATATCTATATCTATATCTATATCTATATCTATATCTATATGATGCAGGGATTCACAGACACACTTTCTCCTTTTTTGATATGGAAAAAATATTTATTTTTTACTTCCATGGGAAAATATAAATAGTGAAGCTTTATTTTATCCTAGCAGAAGGAAGGAAAATATTACTCTTCAGCCTTAAGAGATAAAGTTGCATGTCTCTAGACAACGTGAGAAAATTCTCTGTTCCATCCTACAGAGCTACACCCTAAGCCACAGCTGAAAGCTCATCCCCTCTGCCTGCCAGCTAAGGCACAGTTTATAAGGTAGAGCAAGATTCTTTGCTCCATCTCAACAAGACTGAACCCAGACAGTCCATCTTAATGCAGAACATATAAATAGAAGATACACAGTTTAAATATGAAGCAAATAATCGTCCAAATTACATCATTCCAATTCAAAACTCGGCTGCCAATTGCCCTGTTATCTGAAATGAGAGTGGCTTTTTACCACAAGTAAAGACATGTTTCCTTGTTATTATCACAGCTTTGTTAATGTACTGAATGTTCACACGCTAGTTTATTTCACACTGACTTGGTGGGAATAGCATAAACAGGCAGCAGAAATAATCAAATACTCTATGGACCAAACCTCTAATAGTTGTGTATAACTAAGCAAAAAGAAATATAAACTTTGTCCTCCTAATTATTTTCCTAAACTTAGCAGGGCCACATACTTGACCTTTGGAAACACCTGTGCCCTAATTTTTAAAATTATTATACATTTCCTTTCGTAATCTGAAATTGTAAATCATAGGGCTCAACTCACATGACTACCTGGGTAAATGAGAAGCCAGTGCAATTATATTGTCTGGACTGTATTGTTGAAATACCTTACAGCCCAAAAACTCTTGTACTCTTGTAGTCTAGCAGAACCCGAGGGTGAATAAAATTGCTAAAAGCAGGCAAGAGATCAAGACATGCAAGTACTGAGTAGCTCTTACAGGCACATTTTGCAAAGTTTACTTCAGGTACCGCTGAAATTGCTGTTTCTCAAGTGGCTGCTCAACAGGCTCGTCTTGTGGGTCATCTCACAGCTTAAAGAAATTGTTCCAATTGCAGGGGGACCTTCACATTTTGAGAAACAAATGTCTCTGTTTTTTCCAAGGTCTCCTCAGTAGGAAAAAAACAAAGCTTTTTTTCATGATGGAAATAAGACTTGTGTAGCAAGCAACAACTATAGCTGGTGTTCTCTCTGCTCTGAGAACAGAATATTTGTGAGGAAAAGATCCCTTGCCCAAATCATGTAGGACCTTAGGGAAAGAGGAGCACTGACTCCTCCTGGAAGGAGGGAAGTAAAGTTGTAATTGAAATCTCAGAAGAGAAGGTTAAAATGAGCAACAAAAGTCTGGAGAAGGAGGAAAGAGAAAAGGAGGGAGGTCTAAAAATGTAATTTAAAGTAATAATAGTTTTTTCTTTGAAGGTCTAGGGGTGGATAATGGAAACTCCTATTCACAGTAACAAGTCTTAGACTGCAAGTTTATTTAATTCAATTGTAGTCACGTAAGCAGTGCCTCACCGGTTCAAAATAATTTAACTCATCTTCCAAACTTTTGGCACAATAATCCAAACTAACCTTAAGGTTCTCCTAAAATTCTAGATTTGTCATCTGCCTTTTGGACACAAAATGCAATTTCACAGTGTACATATTTGTGCCAATATTTTGAGGATATTTTCACTTGTGCTCTTTGAATTTGCTGCATTTCAGTAAAATAAAAAGTCACAAGTGAGCTATTAGAAAAGTGGAGCAAATGTGAGAATAAGGATTAAAGTACTCCAAGGTTTGCTTTAATGCTACATAATTTTTATTCTTCTGAAGTATGATGTTATAGTGTGTCTTGTAGAATTTCACTCAATTTCTTGGAATCAATTATTTTTTCTGCATTATATTCATGATATCGTCTGATTTTTTTTATCAATAGAGCACTGGTAATATTTGTATCAGGTCATTAATGACTACATTGGATTCACCACTAAAAATCATTCAGTACCTGACCACTTTAACCCAGTTCTTTCCCTGTACTATACACCTTATAAAAAACATCAACTTTCCCAACTTAATTAATAAATTTCTGAGTAGCACCATATATTGTGTTTTATTAATGTTCACTTCAGTCACATTCCATTGCCCAGAAAATCAAGATATTTTTGAGGAAAGCCCAGCTAATCAAATATAATTTTGCCTACTCTGATTATTCAATATTTCACTATTTGCTTTAAATTATTGCAGACAATCCAAATTAAAGGATTTTTCAGACATGAGTAATTTCTGTAATTTGCCTGCTTTTTACAGTGACATACTGTATTGCCTGTTCTCAAGTTATGTACCACCCTGACTTGGTTGGAAATATTTCCCACCAAACTGGTCCTGCGGCCTTATTCTAGTTTGTTTCAGAATTTTGGAATTCATATTTTTCAGCCTGTCTCAGTATTTCTTCTTCAAATACCTATCTCCCAAATCTATATTTTATTTGTTTATATCATACTAGTCATAGGTTGAGGAGTACATTTGGACCGATTTTCGAATAGTAGGGAAAACTCCCTTCCTTTCAAACCATTTTCCTAAGAACAAGGTGAAACTTTGCTAGAGTAGCCAATGCGACTCTGAGCCACAGGAAGGGACGTGGAACTAAAGCTCCGAGGCGTTCCCATGGAGCAGTCCCAGGCAGGCGCCAGCTGCTGGAAGAGCCTCTGGAGTCGTGCAGGTGCCGGCTGTGCCACAGGATGGTGCCACCGGATGGTGCCACAGGATGGTGCCACAGGATGGTGCCACAGGATGGTGCCACCGGATGGTGCCACAGGATGGTGCCACAGGATGGTGCCACAGCGTTGGCTTTGGCCGGGGCTCAGCCTCCCGTTACAGCGCTGGGGAAACCCAAACGCCAAAGGAAACTGTGGCGCAGACCTTATGTCTGCATTTGCTGTGCTCTGGACAGGTCGTTTAAATTCTACCGGTGGGGTGTTTTCTTTATCTGTACACATCTGGTCTTCGTCCCCAAATCTCACAAATGTATTTGGGGAGACTGTGCACTAAGTACAGGCTTTTTTGCTGGTGAAACAGCAGAGCTCTCTCTGCCTTCCTAACTTCGATTTTATGGAATATCTGTAAAATACCTTGTGCAGAAATAATTTTAGCGGCCCAACAATTCTTAATTTACAGATCTCTTTTCATTTGGTTTACCAAAGGTGTGTTAAATGAGCATATTCCTTCTGTCATCATAGTGGTTAAACCAGTCTAAGTCACTGTTGGTCTGCTTTAAGTAACGTTTTGGTAGTTATGGGTGCAGTGGAAAAGCACATTTGTACGAGACACCTGAGAAATAGATATTCCATTCCTTTCCTGTGGTATGATAAGGTTCTTTAAAAGAAGAAAAAAGAACTTCCCAAGAATGCCTACATAACTAAGTAGTTGATGTATCTGGAGAGTGATGTGTGAGGTAAAATCTAAATGAATTAACATTGTCAGATGCTTTTTGTTGTTTATCACAGAAATTCATCTTGAGCTTAAGAATAAAATCCTATCATGAACTTCAAACTAGAAGGAGCCCTGTATATGATTATCACCTCTGTCACTCAGGTGAGAATAGAATTGTTAATAATTCTGTTGCTTATCATCCTGGTTGTGGTATTGAACATTTTTACTTATTATATCATGATTTTCAAGCCTTGGTCTTGCTTACCAGATCTATCTTGATCTGGTCTTGCTTACTCTATTTTCATTTCTGCAGTGGACATATGAATGATGAGCTGTCACTGGTTTATTCTGACTTTTATTATAGTTTGTTGAAATTTATTCTATCTAGGCAATATTGTGATAAGATGCTGTCTTATCAAACTCCCTGATATTTCATCAAGCTGTTAAAACGCCATCAGTTAAAACAGTTTTTCATTCCATTCCAGAATTAATGTTAATGTTTCGCTTCACTTGGAACAGAATTAGTCAACACAAGGGAGGTTTTAAAGCTTATTACAAAATACTTCACAAAATTTGGTAGAAGTAGAACGAATGCATAACAATGGCAAACTGTGGTTTGAGTCCCTACACTTAAGTATTTTATCTTTCTAGTCTAATTGTCTAACTACTCATTTGGAAAAACGTATAAACTTGTTGTTTTACTTCTGATTTAGTAGTACTGATTTGACACTTGAGACTTCTCTTGACATTCTCTGTGAATGGTAACTATGGAAATGAGAAATTATGAGCCAGAGTACTGGTTGACAACATTTTGTGACAGGAATTATTGCCTGAATAGCTCTGCAAAATGTCAGCTGCCTTGTGGACTAACACTGCGCACCTGATCTTGAATTGTTACGGAAATTTCCGTATTTCACCACCAGTGAAAGCAGACCAGCAACATTCCCTCATCCATGCAGACCTTTCATTGTAAGGAAGCAATTAAAGATTTCACTTATAACCACAACTTATTACAATAAACAGTTCCTCATCTTTCTCATATCTGTTCCAAGTCTTTAGGGAGGAATTATGTTTGATGACACTTACAGACCTTCTGTAGGCACAGTTACACCCAAGAAACTCATAAATCTTCATGTGCAAATGAACCTATGAAACTGCTCATGCCCATGGGGCTGTGTGCTTAACCCACTTTCATCAGAAAGAAATCACAGTGCCTCACTCCATAGGTGCTATATTAACTGACAGGAATTCAGGCAGTGGCCTCCAGGAGAAGATAATTAAGCTATCCTGCCAGATCTGGAATGTGTTGGGAGCAATTCAGTGATTGGTTATAAAGGAAGGAAGAAAGAAATGTGTCCTGCTTAATCTTGTTAAGGCTTGCTACCACCCTAGGGAAAAGGGAACTGTTTATTTTCCTCCTAAAGGAGTTAAAAAAAAATTAAAATTACGTTGCATGTGAAGCAGATGATCTGAACATCTTAACCCACTTACTGTATAGTATATATTCAACAACATTCCTTTTCACACCTTCTCTCTCTTTTTTTTAGTTGTATGGATGAAAAGCAGGAACAATCTGTTCTACCTTATCCTTTGCCTATAAGCTTCTCTGTCCATGTTGGAGGCTACAGGAAATCAGTGCCTTTCCACTGGAATAACAAGGAAAAAGTAATTTTAAAAGAAATGCATTTATGTTATGCATTCCCAGTGCAGAGATATAGGTCCAGAGTGGTCACAGATTCTCCCATATTTGGTAACACTGCTGCTGCACACTGAAAATTGGAAACAGAACCCTCACAAAGAAGGGAAAAAAATCAGTGGAATTTTAACTACAGCCCTGTGCACTCTGGCACCGTGGTAAACCACAAAAAGTACACACAAGTGTGCTTTAGTGCATTTTGAACATGTCTTCCTGTGGTCATTTTGATGTTCAAGATCATATGGTGCTGCTATTTCCTCCTCTTTTCCAATTCATTTCAGTTGTCGCACAGTGGCATTGAAAATCTGTTCCTGCAGCTTGTTCTGATAGAGCCTGTCCTCCCAGAACAGGTTTTGTGGCAGGAGCCAGATTCAGAAACCCAGACTGAATCTCAGTACAGTAGATTTGACTCTCAAATATCAAAACTAGCAAAAAAAA
>VYXF01001329.1:1988206-2073292 GCA_013397295.1 Polioptila caerulea
TTTTCCTTCCCCTCCCTACCGGGGAGATTATGCTGGGAGAGCAGATTTTTGAAATATCTGGCGCTTTATTTTTTTATCTTTTTTTTCCGTCGAGACGGGCAGTGGCTCGCTGTAAGCCAAGGGAGTCTGGAGGCGTTTATAGCAAAGCTGGTGGATGCTTTTCGTTTTCAAAGCTAGAGTCTCCTGTAGAAATATGAAACACTTCTCAGTAATGAAAGGCATGTGTTCTGGGAGGGAAACGTTCCCCATCTGCCTTGTAACACAGGAGGAGCAGACGTAAGGGCTAATATTTACGAGGAAAGGTTCCTCTCCTGCTAAGCTGCTCAGTTTTGGTTTTTGCAAGTTTTTCCCGCTTAGAAATACTTTGTCATCACTTTTATAATTTTCAAGTTGGTGGCATTATTGTACTGCTTGTACAAAAAAGGGCACCATTTCTAAAATAACAGAGCTTTAAAAGCATGGACTTGCCACTGGAACAGGTCTAACACATCTTGCTACTTAAACAGTTGACTCTGAAGCTGGCCAGACTTAAAAGAGGCATGTCTTTTAAATAATATGAAAATCTTTCTCGATATAAATAGATATCACACTTGTTAAGAGGAGAGAAGGTTATATGTCTTGTTTTGCCTTAATTGCAAGGCGGAATTGCAAAGTAGCTTTGTAGCCATGAGAATTATATGTGGGAACAGAAGAAACTTGCTTAAACACTATGTTTAATGTAAACCTCACTTCAATCTACTTGAGGTGTTTGGAATTGCTTAATTATCTGCATTATTTGTATAGTGTCATGAGTGCTCTTATATGTACTGACTTTAAGCAGTAAACAGAAATTAGAGCAGTTAATTTGTGTTAAATTCTGAAGTTTTCTTCCCTCTCCCCCAGCGCACACACTCCCTGGAAGGCTTGCATGTTAATTACAAAAACAACTGCTTTGACCACGTTTCCTCTGATATTTTTAAACTGCAAACAGAAATAATGGAAAAATAATTAAAGTGCATTAGAGTAATGCCTATTGAAAGTCATAGTGGGAGCGTTCAGACTGGTAAAGGTGCTGCTATTTCATTTGGTCTATCCAAATAGAAATATACGCAGGAGAATCTGTTTCAACCTGCATTTTTTAGTTTATAATAACTTTTATTTTTAGGTAAAGTAATTGAATTTGATTATTTGCTGCAAATGTGTCTGCAGCCCACGTTAACTTTTCAGTTGCTGTGTTCCAATTTGGTTTTGGGTTTTTTTTTCCCCTGTGGTGTTTACGCTATAGTGTAAACACTGAGAATTTCTCCTGGTGTTGAGAGAACAACAGCAGGCGTTGTGGGAGCTGCTGGAAGCGTACCTGACTCTGCCACCTGCAGTTTGCTTTGAAATGAATTGCTTAACCTGACATGGCAATATTTTCAGTAGCTTTCTGGCTTGTTTTTTTTTTCCTAGAGGAAAGGAATGCAGGTAGTTTCTTAGTTTATGCTCTCCCAGATTTGTGCGCTTTTATGGTGGAACTTTCAGAGCAGAGCAACGTCATTCAGGATAACTGCACTGAGACTTGCAGAAAAACTTTGATACGAAAATATTTTTTCATTCTCTTTGTTTTCCTGTGTCTTTCTTTTGATTGCCTTTCATAGTAATAGCTAACAGGCTGAAAAGCCCACGTAGCTTCTTTGGGGATGTTTTCTGAGACAAACTCTGATAGGCCATGGTTTCTTGCTTGACACACTGCACAAAGAAAATTCATCCTATCAGATTAAGGCTGTGTATTATCTTAAGAGACAGAATGCTGAAACACAGCTTGGTGGTTCATGCAAGAGAGGATGTTGATCATAGTCTGTATCAAGTGTTTTTGTGATTGTATTCAGTTGAAGTAACGTTTCATGGTGAAGAACAAGTCTCGGTAAATGTAGAGAACGCAATTCCTAAATATTCATGGAAGAAACTTTTCTCATTAAAGAAGCATGCATCATGATTAGCTTTTGAAATAATTTTGGCATGTGATTGTTGGTTTTTTTTTTAATACAACAATCTATCTGCTGTACAAATTAAAATAACTTCAGATAGTTAAAGCCTTTATAGTACTCAGTTTAGCATTTTTATGTAAAGCAGTATAATCTTGAAAGATGTTTTGGATTGTGTCAGTACAAAAGCATTGATTCACCTATGTTTCTATACTAATCATCATTTTTCCTTCTCTTCCACCTCCTTCCCTCTCCCCAATTTTTAAGGGTTTCACCTTTGGCTTGTCCAATGGACACAAAGTGACAGTGAGTGTTGACTGCGGGAGTTCTACAGGCACAGCGGCTGCTGGGATGTTGCGGCAGAACGGCGGGAGCAACAAGCGTGGTTTGGGATTTGCCCGACTGTCTACCTCCAACTTCACCATCTCGACTTCAGGAAACTGGGGAATGGGGCGCAGCACCAAGAGCAGCTCTCTGAGCAGCATTAGCTCCAACTCTGACTGCTATGATAATCCTGTTGCGGATCCAGAATATATCATGCAACTGGTGAATGATGTCAGAAAATTTGCAGATGTGCTACTCTATTTGAAGGAAGCCTTTCTTTCAGAAGGTGTGTCAGTTGTTCTTAATTCTTAGATTTTCTGAAACTCTTATTCGTATGTTTTAACTAGTGTTTGCAGTGGTTGTTTCCTCCTGCCCTTTACCTTCACCATTTATCCTCCCTTCCTCTTCCCTCCCCACCCCCAGAATGATGATTACAGGAAGTGATGGTTTTTACTTGGGGTTCTGCATTTCCTCACCAGAACAGTGAAACCTGTTTCATAATCATTGCAAGGGAAAATAAGCTCTTAGTAGGCAGTCTAGGTTGATGCTTAAATTTGTGAGAGCATCGACTGATTAGTTTTTTAACCACTTGAATGTTTTTTGTAATTCAAAAAAATTCTGTTATTATTTTGGTTATGTTTCCGTTTTCTAGGGTGATTTGGTTTTTGAAAGTCTTCCACACTAGTAGTTTGAGTTAAGGCAGAACATAACTACACTGTCTTCCTTTGCAAGAGAGGTATTTACCATCTTCTGCCAGCAGGTGGAAACTGCAAATTTTCTTGCTTGCAAGAGGTGTGCATTATAGTTTTCCTGTTCCTTTCGGGGAATACCATTCGTCCAGTTTTGGTCATCAGCAGGAAAGCTTTTATCTAAATTTTGTGAGATTAATAGCTGAAATGACAGAGCAGTTTTGTGTAAGATGTTCTGAGCGCTGAACATTTGTATCACCTCTGTGTTCAAGTGAGTGTGCACGCAGCTGAAACACTGCTGCTAAAATGCGTGTGGACAATTCTTAAAAGAGCAATAACTATTTGACTCTAGTGATCACTTTGTGTCCTCATAGTTTTTGCTGAGCACACAGGATGAGCAGAGTTATTTGTGAGGTTGGATGTCTGGTGCCTACTGAGAATGAAATGGGCATCCTGTAGGAAAGGACTATCAAAACACTGAAGTGTTCCTGTTGCCATGCAGCAGTAGTTAAGTTGTTGGTTTAAAACTTTGATCTCAAAGGATCCAAAAAAACTAACATGGAAAACAGGAATTGTCATCTTATTTTTATAATATGGTATAGAATTAATTTGTGAAACAGTGTTGTACATTTAAAGGATTTATAATTTGGGAAGATGTTTCCCTTCCATGATTGGGAGTGTTCTTTTTGACCTTTGTCCCTGTAATATAGTGAGCTCTGTAATCCTGGCCATGCTTACTGCTGGCTGGAGACAGCCTCCTAGAAGATGCCTAGTTTGGTTTGCATTTCCTAATGTTGAGAAATATTCATAATTGTCTGTCCAAAAACTAACAAAAACTTACTAGGGTGGTTGAACAGACTTCTTGCACGTAAAGTTCTGGTTTGTAATGCTTGCAGCTTACCACCATCCTGAAATTAGTTACATTAATTACTTGAAGATGGAATCAGTTGCAGGGATAGGAAATTAATTTCTTCCTTTTTAGAAGGGTTGCCTCAGTGAGTGTTTATATTTGCTTGGTAAGCATGCCTAGAGACTGCTGTAGGTCTTTCAGCTTCTAACCACTGTTCCCTCAGCTTCTGTGTCAACTCTTAGTTGTTGTGTTGCCTCTCTGGCAGATTTGTCTAAACTCCTGATGCACAGTAGCTTCAGGCTTGACCGTGTGGCTCCCAGTTGTCCCTGTTCTGCTGCTGGGGTCCTGCAGTGGTTGGCAGCTGATTGCCAAGGGTGTGTGCCTGCAGTGTCATACTGACTGATGCTTGTATTCCATTTGTGGTACCTGGGCTATCATAGAAGAGCTCAGCAGTTACTCACCTGTGGTTCACTCAGCATTTGTCTGATGTAGTGATCCAATCTTGGATGACAAATGTAAGAGATTTTGGGTTATAACATGTGTTTGTGTCGAAACTAGAGCATAAATGCCTTGCCTTGGGATTACAGACTGGAGCTGTGTTTTGTTATGGTACCCATGCGAGTTGATTTGTCGCAGGAAGACTAAGTTGAAATCTCTTGAGGGAATATTAGGTAAAAGAAATGTTCCATAGATTTCAAGGCTACTTCTCTTCGCATTCCTTATGCTAATATGATTTAACTTCTTACAGTAGTCCCATTGTCATAATGCTGAATAAATTTTAGATACCATTCAACAAAAGGAAACCTAAACCAGCAACCAACCAACAAAAGCACCCCAAATCAGCAAACAAAACACTCTGAATGTAACTGTAGACTTTAAAAGTTTGACAGCTGTCTGGACATGAGGGAGCTGCAGTTGTCTCTTGTGTTGAGTGAAATACCATATGTTCCATACCCTTCAGTTCTTGCTGTCCTTTAGGCCTTGTACTCATTGGATATAACATTCTGTTATTAGTGATCCAGTCTGAGGTGTAAGATCAAGATACTTTACCGTTGCCTTCGTTAAAGGAGAGCTCTGGGCATTTTTTGAACCTAGGTCAATGAATCCAGTGCTGTTTCACAAATGTTGTATTTAATTCTAACTTGATGACAGGCTGAAACTGTAGTGGGGTTAGTGCAGCTGATGCAGTTAGCGCCTCAGTCTCTTGGTCCAGTCTTCAGCTAAATTTCCAGATGAGCAAGATTGCCATGTGGCTAATAGTAATAAGGACATTTGTTATCTTTGTGTTTTTGTGTTTGAACTGAAAGGTTGTCTTTATTTGGAGCATTTGTACTTTATGAAGTCAGAGATAATTTAAATGTATTGCAGATCTTCTTTCTTTTCTGATTAGAAGAAAATGAGAACAATTCCCTAGCAATCCCTGCCTGGAAGGCCAGACCTGAGAGTGTATGTTGAATTAATACCCAGAAGACGCAGATTATTTCCTATAATTTGTGCTGTTCTTAGTGCTGTTCATTTGACTGTTCAAATGAATTGTTTTATGGATAGCACCCTTGAACTGATGTGCCCCAGGTTTACTTCTTTCCGTTTTGATGTGCATCCTGAGTACAAATTATCAAGACATAATGGCTTGAGAGCTGGGGAGTTTTCTCTGTGCTTTGAGTTCCAACAGTAACATTTCAGCTCTCCACTGAAAGTGTGAGAACCTTATTGTTGCCTTCAACTCACACTCCTCTTTGGAAAGGTAGGACACACAGGGAAATAGAGTCTAAAGGCTGGAGCCAATCTGTGATTTTCAGAGTAGTGACGCTCAAGTAAGAAGTGACTTCCTATGGTAAAAGCAGTTTTAGGAACTGAGGAATTGTTTATTTCCCAAGGAGACCTGCTGAGGGCTTAAAAACCTGGCTACAGTGTTGAAAATATTAAAGATTTTGAAGTGTGTGAGGTATATTTAAGGTAAATCCTGTAACTTGAAGAGGTTGTCTTCAGGTTACGTGCTTGTCCCAAACATGCAGAGCCTAACTCTTACAAACTTGTATTAGAGAATCTACCAGTTCAAAAAAACATTGCTTACTGCATTTGATATGCAAAGTTGAGAATCTATTTAATAAGTATTTATGTATGAGGGTGGTGACTACAGTCCAAGCTTTTGCTGCATATAATAAATTTTACTGTTGCTTTAAGTAAATGATGTTGATGTGTGGTCTTTGCTCAGATGAGGTTCATTTTCTCAGGTTTAAAAAGACCACTCAAAAGAATATTTAGGACACAGTAAAATATCTTGTAATTATGAGCTGAAAGTATTTAATCTTTAAACAGTACATAGCAGCTTTTGCTTGTATTGCATTAGAGGGGGAGAAAGCATTCCTGTTTCCCTACTCTGAAGGTACTTAGCTACTAGTGTTGTGACATCTGCTGCTTTTTTTTTAAGGAATATAATATATACTATAAGGTCTGCCCTTGAGACTGTGGGAAATACTGTTTCATTATGAATAGCTCTAAGGGTAAAATTTGCATGTGGTTTAAAAGTGCAGGAGTAATTACATTTTAATATGTAGTCTTGTTGACTGTACTTTAGAATATATTTTGGAATTTTTGCTTAATTTATCACAAACTTTGAAGTAATCTTCAAAGTGTGATATTGTGTCCTTCATGTGGGTAATTCTGCATCCTTTTAATGAGCAAAAACTTTTTCCTCAATTTCATCCTTTCTTCAACAAATGCAAATTGTAGTTCATTCTAAAATGTTAGTATGCTCTTTTTTCCTAGGTATCTTAGAACCAGAGTAGCAAGATAAAGCTATTATCTTTCATCACAGACTTCTCTGAGGATCAGAATGAGTCTGATTTTTTAGATTTTGATAGATTTTTTTGATTTGGGGTTTGTTTTTTGTTGGGTGTTTTTTTGGCTTTGGTTTCTGTTTGGTGGTTTTTTGGTTTTGTTTGGTTATTTTTAACCTGGAGCAGAGGCTAAAGTTCTGCTGAAGCTGGATGGCCTGGTCAGGAATGTTTGCTTCTCTTTATAGTAGTATCAATACTTTGAAAAGCATCAGGAATGCTACCTAACTTGAAACCTATCAGGTTGTTATTTTTGAAGGATTAGATATTCACTGCAGTGGGACAATTCTAAAGGTGTCTCAAGGTAAATAGTTTCCTCAAAATGAGGAACTTGTAATCTCTAGTGACTTTAAAACCTTCTTTTAGCACCACGGAGATTGGTGTTAATCAAGTAGCTACACTAAAAGCCAGAAGCCATTTACTGAATATAGTGCCTGAGGCTCAAAGGTGAATGATTTCTCCTCAGCCCTTCTTGGCTTGATAATGTATATTGTCCCTATTTTTAGTAGGATTAAGGCACTGCAGTGTTTTTAGCATTTCATTTTTTATTTTCTTGTTTTCTTATAGTCTAAAATACTACTGTCCTTTTTTCTGAGGCAGTGTTCTTGAAAGTCTATTTGTCCTTTTTTGCTAGGGAAATCTGAAGCTCATTAGTTATTGCAGAGAAAAGTACAGATTGAATTTATGATAATTTTTAATACTGAGTGTAATTTTGCTGTTTGTTCTTTATTCCAATTTTGATGTTTCTCAGTGAAAGGTGCTGTCTTTGATACACCTTAAACTAGATGTATTTACCTGTCTAATGACACCACATACTGTGAATGCTTGGCAGGTGGGCAAACTGCTCTAAGCAAGGAGCTGATGAAGTGTTTGCTTTTCTTTGCAACAGTTTTCTGGAAGCAACATTTGGGGGAGTTTTTTCTATTTGTTTTGATTTGAGGGCAATTGGACTGATCTCTTTGTGGGAGATCGTGCTGGTTTTCTGCTGGATAGTATTTTATGTGATAAATAAAAAACGTTTATGAGAGAGGGGAAAGTGAAATGCTGTCAGGGCAGCTAACTTTTGGGAACTGTGAAAACACAGTTTACACGTTTGTGATTATCAAATGTGTAAACAACCTGCTTGTGAATTATTAAATGACCTTTGGGAATTGCTGGAAAAAAGCAGAGGAATCCATGTAATGTGTAGCACATTGTTTGTCTTATTCCATGTAGCACAAAAAAAAGAAGGAAAACAAACTGTACAGTAACTAATAAATAATAGAGAATTAAAAATACTTGAGGATGTTGACAAATAGTCTAAAGTGGAATTTTTAGGTTTATCACTTCCAGAACCTGTCAATGTATAATATGCTTGCAGTATCTGAAGAATAATTCTGTGATATTTTATTAAAATATATATTTTTTTGTACTTTGTAGCTCTGTTCAAACTTGAACCACAAGGAACTAACTATGTGTTTAAAATGCGTTTGCCTGTAATAAGGTTGTTCATCCTCTTGCTGAACCAAAGGTGAATTCTGGCAACTTTTGCTGCTTATGTTGTTACTGTTCCCATGGCAGAGTTAGCAGAAGTGTCCATTTGAGCCCCAGTAACAGGGAGGCCAGAATTAAACCAGCTTGGGGCAGCTGCAAGGAATAGCTTCTGACGTGTTCCTGCTGAAATTGCCTTTATTTTTGCTTCTCCATCAGCAGCTTAATTGTTGATACAGTTCTGTAACTGTTTAAAATCCTCAGGATGCATCTAAAACTGCTGTTTTCTTATTATAAAGCTTGTTATGTTTGGGACTTTGTTTTAAACATGCTGATAGTCTATTTCCACAGCAGTTTCTTTTCCACAAAGAAACTTCTACATGAGTTGCTGTGATCTCACTGTTTCTTCCAGACACTGGTGGTAGTTCTCTGATGACTGCATAGCAAGCCAAGTTTTAGGGTCAGCTCTACCTAAAAACTAGTCCTAGGAAGAAAGGAACTAGTTTTTAGCCAGATTGGTTCAATGAGCTGGCTGTAAGGATGTACTGAGTACCAGCAAAGAGGGAGAAGGTGGCTGGCAAAGGAACAAGTGGCCAGAGGTTAAAATGGATCAAGATTGTGAGGCTCTAGGCAGAGTTGGTGTGGCCCTCCAGTCTGGCATCACAGTGTACATTACTGAAACCTGTATCGATTTTTTGTCTCCTTTATTGAAGTTTGACAGGGTATATGAAAGGTGGGGTGGTGGTGAGGAGAACAGCAAGCAGAGAATGCCCTTTGTAGATGGCAAATTAACTGGTCACCTTAGCACTGAGCTTTTAGCCCACTTGAATTTGACAGTCAGCTTCTAAGCTTGCCTTTCTGAAACCTTCTTCTTACATGCAAAGTCATATCTGCTTCCAGTCTTTCTGACCTGGAAATTTCCTTAGTACACCCTTGCATGTATCTCCAAGTAGTAGTCACTGCTAAGTAGGAGTTCCATTAATCTGAAACTGAAACTGTCCTTTCACAAATCTATAATAGTCTTTCAAGCTAAAAGATGTAAAGGATATAAACAAGGATGAGAACAAAGTAAGTAGTTCCTTTAATTTTCTTTAACAAGTAAAATTATTTCTAACAACTGAAAGGTAATAGTAGTGACTTTTTTAGCTTCTTGTAGGTTTTTTTTAATGGCAAAACTCAGAGGGAAAAAAAAAAATTAGATGGGCAGCTTCTCTTAGTGTAGCTGTAGGACCACAGCAGGCCAGAGACCTCCTGCTCATTTTCCCATGCTTCCTTCACATTCACGCTGTCCTTTTCTCGTCCCCCTCTTGGACAGACAGCACTGAGATCCCTGGCCTCGGGTCACGTTCCTGTCCAGTTTCCTCAGACTTGAGAAGTCAGACTTGAGAGCTCTAGGCAAAGAAAGGGTGATATACAGCCTGGATGAAGGCAAACCCACAGCAGTGCAAAAAAAAGGTATTTTGCAGTCAGTGTGTGGGAGGCAGGCCATGAACCATAGGTTTTCCCCAGGAATGCTGTGCTTAATCTGGGAGAGCAAACTTCCCACCTTTCTTTGCATTTCACTCCAGACCATCCCACAGTCTGTTTTGCCCAAGCCTCCTGTTTTCTGAATCTGCTGTCTGCAGGCTTTAGTCAGAGAGTCTTGGACTTTCAGATGCTGTGACCAGAGCCAGAGGAGCTGGATATTTTGTTTGGTTTTGCAAGTTTGCAGTGGTAGTGCACTGCTTAATTCATCTGCAGTCATGGAACAATTCTTCTGTTTCCACTATTCTGAGCAAGAGGGAAAAAACAACCTCCTCTTGAAGTTCAGTTCAAGCAAATCTCTGTTCTTCATAGTCAAAGTGTAAGCTGCCTGTGAAATTCTGGTTGCTAATGTTGAATCGTAAATGCTGTTTCTTCAGTTTAAAGGAAGATTGAAGTTAAATAGTAACTTAGTGGACCAGGAGATAAGTCTGTGGCTGATAGTACTACCCCTCCCCCAGTTGCATACTCCACATTCCTTCAGAACAAATGTTCACTTGTTGCTATAGTGTCTAAGATCAGCAGTCAGGAGGGGGGTGTCTTGAAGGCTCATGAGTGTTTAAAATGTAAAATCAACCCTTATGTGCAGTCAAATATTTTTGTTGACTTAAATAATTAGCATATCTTTCTTTAGGAAAACTCTGAGCTATTTATAAGAGAGCACTGGCATTTTTCATTTTTATGTTGCTTTTGAAGTGCAAAAAAATGTAATACAAGGAAAACTTTGTTCTTCCTCCCTTTTGCATTTTTGATGTACAAAAGGAGCTCAAAACACTTAGAGCCCAAGCTGGAGTGTTAATTAGAATTAGCTTCCCTTTCCATCACAGCAACCAGACTAATGGAACTGAAATCACAAGATCAGCAAGATGAAAGGTCACTAGTGAGGAAGAGGATGAATAGTAGTATTTTTGTTTTTGAAATTAAAGCTAGACCTTTCAACAACAAAAATTCTTCTAATATAGTTTGCAGCTTGAGGAACCCTTGAACAAAAAAACAACTTGTCTCTCAAAGAGCTCTGTCGTAACATCTGAAAGATAAGATTTGACCTATATCCAGTCTAAGTCTTGTGTTCTAAACAGTAATTCCCATGTACATGTAGGAGCTCTTGTGTTTAAAAACAAAACAAAAACCACTTGCCATAAATGAGTTAATTACTCTTGGCGGAACGTATTATAGCGGATCCACAAAAATATTCCGTTTTCTCATTTTGCTCATACATCAATTTATCAAAGTTGAAACATGAAAGAAGAACATCAATACAAATAATTTTTGTATGCCTGACAGCATAGAGTTAACAGTTCTAATTGTCATCTTAATGACCTTGACTTCATTAAGGTTTCATAGACTAAACCATTCCTTTTCCATCAGTTTTGTTGGAAGTGTTTGTTCTTGCTATTTATATAGCCAGGTCACAGAACTGAGGCTGCCTTGTTTCTTAATTCTGAGCAAATGGTCATCTAATCTGACAGTTCTAGTGATTTGATTGTTAGAGCTAATGTCTTGGTAATGGATTAGAGTTAGAACAGCATGGCTGGGTAGGAGGTTCAATAGAGTTTGGACCTTGATTTTTGCACGTAGCTGTTTCCCTTTTCTCAGGAAAATAGGGATTTTATGGGGACTTATTCCTTTGTCTGCCTAAAATGCCCCTTTTTATGGAAAATGGAGGTGACTCATGTGAGGCTGTAGAAGATACTCATGTTTGAGTTAAACTTTCACCTTTATGACATTCGTCACAAAACAGTGTAACTGCAAAACCTAGGACTTGAGGAATTTTCTTTTGTAGAGGTTATGATTTAGCTGAACAAAGGATTTTTACTTTTCACTGGGTTTTTTTTCTCCTTTATTACTTGAATAATTTGTTGGACTAATTTTTTAAAGTATGTAGGAATTCTTACTTGCCAATTACAGTTATTTTTAATTGATGGACCAGTTTTAATCATAAGTTAACAGAACTTACCTCTGCAGTCTTGTTTTCTTTGTCATGACTGAACTGCTTCAAATATCTAAGCTATTTTAGTAATATAACATGTTCCTTTTTCAAATATGTTGATTCTCTCTGCTATGTATAACTTTGGTTCAGGGCCTACAAGTGGATGTTACAGCAGTTCATGATGTTGGTACAAGCTCTGTTGGTGCTACTTATCTGTGAGACACAGAATGACTGTGGATCTTGCTACACATAAATGCTTAAGAGAAGGAGAGGTTCTTATTTTTGAAGGAATCAGATGTTGTTCTAACTCCTGTAATATCTCAGTCCTTTCCTTGTTTTAGAAATCTGCAAGATGGGAAAGACTTAGTGAGGAAGTTTCAGCTAAGATGCATTAAAAAATTAAAATGAAAAAATAATGGAAAATGAGAATTGCAGGATTGTAGATCAGTAAGTTGCAGGTAGCATATTTGTATGGTGGAATTAAAACACCTTTGTGCCTTCTCAAAAAGAGACTTTGACATCTTTAGGACTTGGCATTGTACTTAGCATTTCCAAGTTCTTCTTTAACTATTGTATTTAGATTTTCCCAGTTTGTGCAGGTGTGATTGTTTTAGGTCTCTGTGTTGTGGGGAAATATAACAGCTCAGTTATTGTTCTACTTTTGGACTACAGCTATATTCTTAGCTCTACTTTTAAGATCAGATGTCACTGAAATTGTTAGGGACATGTTTTTTCTGAAGCATGAGCTGAAAGACTGCTCAGTGTTCACAAATCCGTCTTACTGTTTTAGTGCTGATAGTGGTATGAGCAGATTCTTTAGTAGAATGCTTTTCTAAGGGATTTTTTGTTCATTTCTTCTGTGGAGTTTTTATTTCATTCATTGATTGTGTACAGGGCATGTAAGTTATTTTGTTCAACCACAACTATGGAACTAATAGATCTGTCCAGAAGTTGTCCAGTGCTGACAACAAGTGGGAAAAAGTGTTTACTGGAATCACTAAAGTGGAGGTGCAGAGCAGGGAAGACTGGCGGTCAAAGTGGGCTGTGGTGTCAGCTCACACGGATATCCACTCCCCACAGAAGAGCAGTTCAAGGAGGCCACTTTTCTGAGCTTTTTTTTTTTCCTATATGTTTTGTTATGTGTTGAGTAAGCTGCAAATTGTTTATCTGAAAGCTTAGCGGCACACATGAATTGTGATAGTTGAGTGAAGACAGTTTGTGAAGGGCTTTGAGAAAGTGGCTGTGATAAATAGCTTATACCAGTGGTGGAGGGTAAGCTAACAGTAGGATTCAGGCTGGGGAGTGGTCAGAGTGAATGCTTTCTTGTATTCGTGTTTAAGCCCTTGTGTTAAGGACAAGCAAACAAATTCAGCAAGCAACGGAGAACTCCTTCTAGCTTTAGTTGGCTTCAGATGATGACTGGACATGAGATTTTAGAGAAGGTGACTGGGAACTTAATTTGGAAAGCATGCAATAGGTCTGAAGCATATAAATTTTTGATCTAGCATTGACTACCTGGAATGACAGCTTCAGTGGTGCGAGGGAGAAATAGACAAGTAAATCTAGAACGACAAAGCAAATGAATTCCGCAGTGTTTCTCATCTTTCTGTTGCAGGGTATTTCTGAAGAAATACTACTCTGTTAAAAATTCATGGTGAGATGTACAGTGAGTTACTGTTGTCTTTTGGGAGGTGCAAGTGCCAGCGTGATATCAGTTGCTGCTTAATAGTAGTGTTACTGTGTTTTCTCTTTATACAAAAATCTTCCAAAATGTCTTGGTGTGAATTAACTGATACCAAAACAATATATTGCAGTGGAGATCGACTGTTTCTGAGTCTAATAAATGGGAAGATTTTTCAAGTGTTTCCTTTGGACCACTCAAATGGCTCTGTCACCTATGTGAGTTATGCAGTCAGGCTTTAGTCTCTTGGGTGGTTGTTTCAGCAGGACATCAGTGAGGGAACTTCAAATAATCCTTAATCCTTTATGTTCACCAGTTTTCTAGACAACTAATGTTACCAGCTGCTGCTTTAGGGATTTGAATACCACTTTAAATCTAAGTTGATTTTGAAGTGTAACCTTTTTCTTTTAATCAACAAACCAGAAATGGACTACTATCACATCCTACAGCAGTCCGCAGTTGTGTTTAAAAGATTCTTTAAAATTAATGCATGAAGTAACACACCCCTTGTCTAACACCATATCTTGTAATCCCGGTTTTGTGTGGTCTTTTGAAAACCAGGTGGGCAGGCAGCAGTAAAACAGCTTTTCACTCAGTCAGTGGCTTAGGCTAAAAGTGGAAGGAGCAGGCATGTAGAACAAATAGCTTTTTAGACTAAAATTAACATGAGTTAAAGGTTAAGTATGGTTTGATAATCTCTTGATGTTGGTTTCCAAAGGTTAAATTAATTTTATTTAGAATGAATAAACCATAACTTTCATACTACCCTTTCTGTGTGCTGGTTGGATATGGTGCGATCAACTTGCTGGAGATGGTTTCATTTGGTGATTTTTTTTCCTTTTTTTCAGAAAATCAGTGCTGTAAATGTTCAGTGAATATTACTTCATATACTCTCAGAACTTGAACCAGAATGCAAGGAACATAGTTGCTTAGAGCATAAGAGTTCTCATTTTATTTTAACAGTGTCTTCCATTGGCAGCTGTTCAGTCTAGTGACTGTTTGACCAAGTTTTAGTGAAATATCCTTGAATAAGAAATAAGTAACTAGTCACTACTAGATATATGGTTGCCTTTCCCAATGGATATGATTTTTTGTGAACTGTGATCAGATTTATCCCTAATGTAGTCATACTAAAGAATATAACCTTGTGTCCACTTGACAATTTACAATTCTAAGCTAAAATGTGCTCTGAAACTGCTGAAGCATTATCTTCACCTAGCTTTATTCTTAATCTCTGGGAAGATTCAGGGAAATGAACAGTGACTAAAATGACCATGTAGTATTTTCACTCTTATTTGTCAGAAATAGGTAAGTAAGGAAACACTTGCAATTTTCATTAGTGGTTTCTAGTCTCTAAATTCTGGTTTAATAAAAGATTAAAGTATTCTAAAGATTAAACTGCATGGCTGAACACATCTGGGTTAGTTGACTGGAATCTCAAGGCTAGTAGAATAAAAAGGTTAAAGGCATGTACTGTACAGCGTATTGAAATAGATGAAGAACTGCATTGTGGTAGGTTTTTTTCTGAAAGGCTTCCCCACTTTAATAAATGGAGAATTCATCTATGAATTTAAATGTGAGATGACTGTGAAGTAACAAATTTTCTGCTGATGTCAGCTGGCAAACCAACAAAAGGAAGATATGTAACTGCTTTCTGTGTAAGCAGAATTATAATATTTTGATTATTCTGATATGTTTTGCATATACACCTATTTTATTGACTTTTTGAAAATATTGTTTTAAGACATTATTTTTGTAACTTCAATTTCTGAAAATTAATTTAGTCTGGGTTTGCTCTATAAGTATAGTCAAGAAGGACTTACACAAGTTTTGACTTCACAAGTACGGAATTGGTCCATAACTAAAATGGGGTAGGAATGTTAGCCCAGTTTAATAAAAAACAAAACCCACCACAGCTCAAGGTCACATCAGAGGCTAATCAGCATGGTTAGTGGTTGAATCTAAATGGATAGATTGCTGTATCTTGGCCAATCCCTGATAGCAAATGACAAATCTGAGAGAGTTATTTGGGCATTTGGGATACATCACAAAAAGTCATCCTGGTAGAGAACTTAATCTGGAAGGTTTAACTATTGGGGTATAGTTTTGTGTTCTATCCAGGGATATTTTTTCTGCAAAAAATTGCAATCTTACGTATACACAATGCTTATTTAAAAAAGTAAAGACAAAACTTTTACCCTTAAAATGAAAAAAAAAAAAAGGATAAGTACAAGGTTTTTTTTATTTTAACCTAAATTTGTGCAACCTGACTTTAAGAACAAATTTAGTAGTTTAACAGTAAATAGACAATTGACTTTCCAAATGTTAAATGCCTTCTTGTATTACAAAAGCATTATTTGTGTGGAATAACTGAAATCAAACAGTGTGACTTTCAATACTGTATTCAGTGAGCTGTTTGCAGGACGTTTCAATGCATTCTCACTGAACTGGGTCAGTACATGGCTCTTCTCAAAAAAGCCCCTTACAAAACGCTTAATGTTTTTATTTCAAATAGAGGGGTTTGGGTTACTATTTTTATTACTTTATTTCCCTCCTTCCTAATCAGGCTTCACATGTCCCCAGGTTTTTCTCATTGAAATAATTGCTGAACTGATTATTTCCCATAAATCGTAATTTTTTGCTTCAATATAATGCAGTTAGAACATTGGCTGGAGTACATGTTGCTAAAGACTATGAATTTAGTGTGGTGTGTTTTAATGATGCCATGACAACAGGGGTTGCCATGATACTGATGAACAAAAAGGCTGGCACTAGCTATCTTGCTAATTTGGAAGCTTGAAGTACTACATTTCTTGACGGAGGGATGGATAGGTAGCTTCTCATTCTGCACTGTGCACAGGGTAGAAAGGTGATGACTTCACCAGACCCTTTTGTAGCTTCCAGCCTTGCTAGAGATTTTACAGGAATAAGTTCTTCCAGAAATTCTGAGTTCTCAAAATTCTCATTTTCAGTGAGTTAAAATGTTTCCTTCCTTACATCTACAGCACACAGCCAAATAAAAGAAGAAATATGATAGCTAAGATTGTTGCTTTCTCATCATTCCTGAACTATGACCACCAATAAAATCTCTTTACCACCATTAAAGGAAAAAGTTTTGTTCCTTTCATATCCATACTATCAATGAAAATCAGGTCTAACTCATGTGTTTACTGCCTAAAAAAAAGCTACTTTGACAGTAGACCAGACAGCAGGGACATATAGATAAGTTTGCTATGGTCAAACCACAATCAGTGTAAAACATGTTTTCCCTGGGTGTTTGATTAATTCTTGTGGTCTTTTGAATGTGATAGTGAACTCTGTTAAATCAGACAAATATGCCAGGCTGTTAATCATGTTAGAATGGGGCTTACAGAGAGAGAAGGGCAAAAAGAAAATGATGGTTTAATCTGGGACTGTTTGCCGAACTGCAGATGTAGGAATTAGGTGATTCCCACGCAGTTCATTGTTGTGTGGTTGTTTTGCCTGCTCTGTGATGCTCACTGGGAAGTCTCATAGTCTGGATCAGGTTCAGACCTGAGTGCTGACAGTGTCCTAGTATGTGATATGGACATAGATGAAGATGATAATAGTGTGATTTCAGATTAAATCTGGTTTACTTTTGATCAGCTTCATTCCAATGCTGATTTTTGGGTTTTTTCCCCTGCCCTAGGTGGCGTAACTAGTGATACCACATAAACCTTATATATAATGTAATAGAAACAGGATATAATTTACCTAAAGGTCAAAATTAGATTTTTTTAGTAAATAAGAGTGAATGGTCTCTTAGCCAGGATATTGGTCTTGCATATTGAAATGTTGGTTACTCAAGCGTCTTTCTTCTGAATCCTTCCAAGATTGAAAGTGATGAGAAGCTGACTCTTTGCATTATATAAGGTGAGACTTTAATAAAAAGTTCTGGATCCAGATATTGGGGGAATTGATTCCCAGTTAATGTGCTTTTTCTCACCACTGTCCTGCAAGAATATTTTGTTTGGCCTGTTTGTCCTGAAAGAAGTTAGGATTTATGGGGAAGATGTGAAATGGTGCTTAAAATTGGAATTCAGATTATTATATTTCAGTTGAAGGGGAGGTGAAGTGCACACACTTCAACTGATCCCAGGAGAAGATTTACAAAGGGAGTTCTTAAAATGAGGACTAGACCTCGTGAGAGTGATGGCTACAATGGGCATTTAGGGATTGCATTTGTTCTACTGGAAGTGTCCAGAGTGAGTTCTCTGTAGCTGCTGATCATAGTGAAGGCATATTGTGTTTATGAAGGTAGATGGAGAAAATATTTGTGCAAAAAGCCAAGTTACCTCGTTTATAGTAAGGTTTTGACAAGTGGGGTAAGTTTATGTAGATTTCCCCCCAGTCTAAAGAGACTGGTCTGTGTATGTAAACTTGTGGCTGTAGAGAATAGGCATGGCACATTGCTCACACTGTGTAATATTCTTGAAAACTGTTTGAATGCATGACATAACTAACTATATCTTTCTAATTGTAAAAAGCTAATGGAAAGCTGGACTTGATTGCATGTTGTGAGCTAGAATGTCTGATTTGACAGTCTCACATGCATTCTGACTCAGAACTTTACAGGGATGTGTTACTTTTCAGTTGTTTTATCTAGACTGCTACCCTGTCTTTTCTTAGTGAGACCAACTTCCGTTCTAAATAAACTTCTAGCCACAGCAAAACACCAGTTGTATTAGTGGTTTCCCTTCTTTTGGAGCTGGTGGGAATTGGGTAGTAGAGAGAGAGTCTGCTGCTGTTAAAAGGCCTTAATGTTCTAGGTGGAGAAGCAGTAGGCAGAATTGCATGTACATCTCCTGTATGGGTCTGAAGAGCAGTGTAGTGGGGGAAAGACTGTTAGTCTGTATCTGAACTTACCCTGGTAAACATTTGTTGACATAAACAACTTCAGTAATGTTTGGGCCAGTAATAAATCAGGCCAGACAAAAGATGGCCAGCCAACTGACACAGTGCCTTTCCCGACTGTGTGTGTTGTGACCAGCCCTGACTTGGCAGGGAGGGTGACTGGTGCCGACAAGCTTGATGAGCAAATTTGATTTTGTTTTGCCTGAATATAATCCATAGCGGTAAGGACATTATTGCTTAGCAACTTACTAAACAAACGCTTCCTTTTGAGAAATATGTCAAATTAGAAAATAGGTAGATTATGCTTTTACATTAAAGATGTGTGAGCAGTTATAAAATGTGGTGACCAAAACCATTGAGGGCTGGGATGCCAATGACAGTAGTGTGCCACTGAGAGGGCTTGGCAAACAGATTTGCCAGTGGCGTTGTGCTGTCATTCTTGTATATTAGACTTGCCAGCTCTGAATACATGCTTTTCCACCCTGTTCTTCTCTCTCCACTTCCACAGAGTATGCTTTCATGTGGCAAGAGCTTGTATTCAGCTCTTGTAAATGACGGTTCAAACCCTAGTGAAAGAAGGTTTTAAGACAGGCTACTAATCTCTATGCAAGCCTTTCCCCCCCACCACCCCTTTTCAGTTTTTAGAGCTAGTTTTCCCCATTTGAGAGGTAGGGGGCTGACTCATTGCTCCAGGAGGTTGCAGGAAACTGGTCACCTGAGTGAACAGCTGAACTCAAGTGCCCAGAGAGGGCCTCTAAGTGTCAGTATCACTGACAGTCATGGCTTTAGACTGCTATGGATTTTGCATTTGATGCTACTAAGCTTGAGAGAGGTTTTAAAACAATATGGCGTTCATTGGTGGAGAATTTCCTGCTGACTTCATGCTCATCAAGGAATGTGTACAGCAATACAAGGGACAGAAGAAAAACTGAAAGTAAATATTTTTTTAATGAGTGCTTCAGTTAGATTGAACTGCTGCAGGAACTCATTGGAGACACATTTCCTTGTGCATTCCTTTCCCTGTATTTGCTTGACCATTGTTTTGATCTCAGCCATTTTCAGACTTCTTACCATTAAAACTGTGTTTCTGTTGATCTGGCATATTTAGACTGTTTTGCTACCTGAGGTTTCTAAATCTGTCCTGAACAGGAAATCTCTGGTTTAGTGTCTGTTTGGTCTCAGTTATTGTGAATGCAGTGTAGTTGTGGTTCCTGATGACTTCTGTCCCCACCTCTCCCAAAGCACCACTTGTCACAGACCTTTTGTCTTCTGGAGGCACAGAAACAATGTTTCAGATATTTTGTAAACAAATGATGAGATACAAAGAAATCTCAGTTGGGTGTAGCCAGACCTTTGCTTTTGAGAGTACAAATAAGTAATCTCCTGCTTGAGTGCATTATTTTAGAGATAGTGTTCTCTTGGATGGTATGATAAACATTTAATTCAACTCAGTGGTTATTTTCCACTTCCATTTCCCTTTGAAGCTTGTAACTTCTGTTTCAGACTTGAAGAGGCTTGTGTCCGCTTCAAGATTTTTCCCTGTTTTTTCCCTTTCTCACTTATTTTGCCTTTCCATTCAGCTCTGTGGTTCTGACAAGACATATTATCAAATTTTAATGGTAAGAAACTGCATTTTTGGGATCAATTTTGCTTTCATTAGTCTTTGGAGGGGTGTTGTTTTCGGTCTTCACCTAACACATGAGGAACCCTAAGAGAATTTTTTGCTTAGAATGATGAGTCTGTAGTTGTGAGTCACACTGAAGCCACAAAAATAAATCATGCTGATTGATGTATGTCTGTATTACACTCCTTCCTGAGCACTCTCAAACTGACAATAATCTGTAGATTGGGTGGGCTGCTTTATGGCCTTTCCCCTCCCCTGTTTGCTAGAGGTCCAAAAGTCTACCCACCATGTTGCCAAAAGGATCTCGCTATAGGGTGTGGGTGTTCTCATCACGTGATTAGGAGCTCTTGTCTCCAGACACAAGTGAGCATCTGTGTGTCAGAAGGCAGGGACACCATCATCATCTTGACCAGGCAAGAGATGCAGTTCTGGTCAAATGGTGCCCTTGTGCTGACCATCTCTAGTCCATTGACCACAATATTCATGCCCTTCATGTGAGGGCTGCATGTGTCCTGGTTAGACAGAGACAACTGATGGGGATGTTTGTGGCTTATAGTCTTCAAATACCTTCATAAAAGCCCATCCATCCCAACCCTGCCAAAAAAAATACTAAGTTCTGATAAATGATCATGGAATATTTATCTACATCTGGAGATCTGTAAGAAGAGATAAGATATGAACTCCAAGGACTACCTCTGTAAGAATGTCAAAACTTAAGTCTACAAACTAGACATATTTCTTAATGAACTAATTTGAATTACCTCTAACTATTAATATCCTAATTCCTGAAGATAACATGTTACTATAATTTTAAGATATATTTTCTGTGTTACCTGATACACTTTGAGATTGTGGACATCAGTGCAACTTTGCTGTTTTTCATTTTCATCACTGCCTTTGCCTGGAACTGCCTGGTACTCCCAATGGCATTTATTCCTGCATTGATGGAGTACAAATGATGGATTAAAGCCTGAAGGGGCCATTAAAATGATTTGTTTTCATTTTGACAGCTATAACATTTTTCTGAGTGTTAGAAGGTGGCAGTGGCCATACTGGCTTAGGCTAAAGCTGTGTATGTAGAGCTCATTGTCTGAGCTCTAATGATTGCCAAAATTGAATAGCTAGAGAAAAGTAAAAATGGAGAGTTGGTCATAAGCTCTGAACAGCTTTTGCTTAGTAGAATTCTTGAGCTGTTGCAAGTTACATTTGTTTAGTACAATGCTTGGTAGTTCAGTGGAATAAAGTGTGAAGTAGTTGAATGAAAAGTTGTGAAGGTAGTTTCAAAAGGAATTAAGTTAATTCAGGGGCAGCAGTTGTTTTGTGTGTAGGAACAGCTGTGGTGCAGCAGTCGTGGATGCCAGGGAACTGGACTGCTGAAAGCAGCCAGTCTGGTCTAGGCTCTAAGCAGCAGCACCCACTGCTGTGCAAGGCTCAGGCCAGAACTCAGGGCCAGACCAACCAGGGCATTTAGTGGCTCATTAGTAACTCACAGGGAAACTGAACTTTCCAGGTTCTGGAACTGAAAGTTTCCAGGTAAACTTCTTGTGTCGGTGTTGTGTTTTGGCAAGAAATTCCACATGTCTCTTGCATGAAGGATCACCCTTTTGTGTTTTTAAGCTCCTGCTCACTTTATTCATCTGAGGTGTGTTACATAGAATTGAAAGACATGGAGGAACAATTGATTCTACCTGGTATTTTCATGTCTTTTAAAATTTTCTAATCTTCTTTCATATCTCCTATAAATAATTTTTTATCCCAGGTCACAGTTTCCACTGTTATTGCTTTCATGGAAACTGCTTCAAGCCTGGGTTGCTTTCCCTGTTAAGTTCCAAACTGAGCTGTAGTATGCCTTTACATCAATGTATGTTTGTGATTAAACAGCCTCTGTTGCTAATGTGGGTTCCCTGAATCATGACCATGTTAAGTACTAGGCTTTTGACATTTTTTGCCTTAGCTGTGCGTTAGTCAGTTCAAAATCATTATATGTAGGTGTAAATGAAGGTGAAGCCACAACTGTTTGGTTGTTTTGTTTTTCTTTTAACAAATTACTTAGAACTTTCCCAATTTACTGCTGTGTAAGATGGATTTTCCTAGATTTTTGTGTGTCCTGTTACAGATAGGGCTTCCTTGTCCCTTCCAGCCGGAAAAGTGCCTGTGAATGGTAGATAGTTTTTGCCTTAGTGTACTTCCTGAGTCAAGGTTTTTTCCTTTGACAATGTATAAGCTAGTCTGAATTGAAAAAAAAATCTCCTGATATGTGGCATGTAGGGGAATAAAGCCTTGAAGCACAGCGGTCCTTAGGAGACCTGCTATTGTATCTGATACAAACATATGAAATTCATGTGCAGCCACCCACCTGCACACCTGACAGCAGTGATCTGCTGTACTGATGTGTCATGTTGTACTATGTGGATTCCTCAGAAAAATTTTGTCTTGTTACCAGAAAAAAATGGCTCTGAGTTGAAACTATTCTTTGAGCAACACTGGATCAATTTGCACTGTACTGTAATTGTCTGTATTGACCTGTTTGTTATCATGGCCACTGACAACACAGAATTGCCCTGCTCGATGGGGAAGTGAGTCAGCTTGTATTAGATCCTCTTTTTCTTTTTCATAAGCTAGACTTTCCTGAATTTGAAAGCTTTTTACCACAACTTGCAACGCAGCACTCTAGCACATGAGAAACTCTAATTCCATGCACCAGCACCTCTTCTGTAACAGAACAGATTGTGGTTTAACCTGTGCTATGGATGCAACAAGAAGTCTTTTTAAAAAAAAAAACAAACTAAGATGGGGTTGGGATTTAGAGGCACATAGCAAGAGGCATGTGCTATAAAAAGCATCACCATCTTGGAGTGTGTGTTTGAGAATTTTTCTAATTTGGCCTAATTTAGGTGTTCAGCTTACTAATCAGGACTGACATGCTTAAAGACAGACGTTTGTAGATCTAGACTTATATACTAAAGATGCTTAAGATTTTGCTGATACATAATTGAAAACTAGCCATCATTTGGCAGACATTTTAATTTACAAACGTACATAAATGGTGTTGAATATGTATCAGGTGAAGAATTACTCAATGAACAATCAGAATCTGCTTTTGTTGATACCTTTTTTCATATATGTAATTATCAAAACGGTGGTTGGTGAAATGACATGAGAAAAAGATGATGGTTTAATTTAGAAGCCTTAGGGTATTAGTGTAGAATTCCCCACATACACCTTTTTTAAAAATATACTTGCTTGACCTTTTGTGAGAAATAAGTTTGTGTAAATTATATACAAGATTGCAAATTTACTATTGGCAGCTTTATAACTCTATCTTTTTAACAATTTCTTTATTTTTAGTAAGCTCATCTTCAATATGGCCTAGGATTCCATGCAGCTTAATACCATCCAAGTGGTTTGTAATGTGGTTGGGTGTTAATTCACTGTTTTAACGTCATTTCTCCTTTACTTTTTTCAGAAAACCATGATGGCTTGCATCAAGTAGTACATGAACGCCTGGGGGAGTTGCTACGTGTTTTAAAAGCAGTGATAAATAAACATCAGACTCTAAATTCAGTTGATATTCTTAGTGCTGCAGGAACAGTTATTGCAAAAGTAAAAGGTAAGGAATTACTACCCTTGATTTCATGTAAAATTGTAATTAGTGATTTGATTCACTATGGCTTGGAGTTATAGATAGAATTCTACATACACAGAAAAAATGGGGTTTTTTTAAGATTAATACTTGTTTAAAAAAATACCTTCCCTAAGTGAAGAATAATATTAAGTAGCTTATTCTCTCATTATCGTGATAAAATTCTGCTTATAGGAAGCTAAGTGGATACCCACATTGAATTCTAAAAGCATAAGCCTTTCATTTTAAGCTTTTCTTTATCTGAGTATCACAGAATAATATCACAGAGTAATAAACCTGGCATTTATCCACTTCAGGATTTGCCAAGAATCTTTGCCTAATTCTGTGAATCTGTAGGGATGGTATTGTATTTATATCAGGTGAAGAAATCTCTGAGCAATCCAAAACTGAATAGTTAAAGAGCTGCAAAGTCCACAAGTCGATCATAGCCATGTGTCAATAAAGGTGTTAATATGAACAAGAAAAAGTGTTGCAGACATGTTAATACTTTCTGTTGTTGATCTTTGCTACTGCAGTTCTTGGCATGCCAGGCGAATGCAAATGTTGAAGCACTTGATGCTCCAGCCCCAGAAACCTGTTCCTTTGCTGTGTAACCTTTTACTGCAGCTCTTCCTACTCTGGAGTCTGGCATATTACTGTGGAACCAGCTTTGAGTAGGGTTAAATCTTTTCCTTTTGCCTGCGTTAAATCATGTAGGATATCTTCCTTCAGAGACACATAGTTTAGTTTTTCTTCTCTGTCTAGGTCTTCCCTCTTGTTTCCTGTTCATCTTACTATGTCTGAAATGTATTGTTGATTCAGTAAAGTGGGAATATCAGTTAAAATGCTACTGTGTTTAGCTTCCTGATTGCTGTGTATTGGATTCTTCCAAGCTTCTTATGGATTCTTCCTGTTGATACATAGTTTTGCCAGTTTATATGATCTTGGCAGGTACTAGCAGACCACTTCACATTTTCTTTGTGTTACACACAGAGTTTCCTATAGTTCTGTACCTGGTATTTCAAGTGATTGTGGAACAGGACTATAACTTCTGAGCTTGCTTTAGAGGTTTGTACATTACAGCAGAAACACAGAGGGTATCTGTCCCTTGTGGTGCTGTTTGCTTGTTGATCGTGGGGAGAGTTAAGTACACACATACAGTGGTAGTGAGTGTTTAGTGAACTTGTTAATTGTTTAGTGACTATAATTCTTCCTCCTTAGACAAGCTGTTTCCATGCTTAAGCGCTGTGGTAAGATGACTGTGTCCCCTACTCTGCCCTAATTTCAGTGGTCACAGGACAATGTCCAACTTTAATTTAAGAAATGTTGAGGAAAAGTGATCTAAGGTATGGAAGTGAATTGTATTACATCAGCCTTTGCTAAATTATATTTTCAAAAATCATTGCAATATCATCTCTTCTCCCTGGACTACATAGTTTATTAATACTGTTCTTGATGTGCATATTAAATCACAGTCTGTACTGTCCAAGTTCACAAGGTAAAGTAGTAGAATAATTTTTCTTGTCTTGCATGTAAGGCTGTTGAGTCCATAATTATGTTGGCTTTTTGTCAGTTTTTTCTGTACACTTTTAAAGACCTTGATGACTCCAAGGTCACTTTTGTAGTTCTAGTGCTGAGCAAGTTTTCCAGATCTAGATTTATCTGTTCTCTCTCCTGCCCTTTTACTTCAGAAGTGGAGAATTAAGCGCTTTGTTGAATTACATAATCCATTCCTCCAGAATGCAGGAGGCAGCCTCCTGAATTTGATGCCATACTTTTTTCTCTTCTTTGTGTGTAGTGTTCTATCACGCAATAGATGATAGCAGGTTAAACCCTGGGCAGATGCATTTTTATTTCGTACTTTTCCTTATATGCTTCTGTTTCTGCCTGTTCTAATGAGTAGCCGTTATTTGAATGGGTTTTCTTAGGATTTATTAATTTACCTTCATAGTGAAAAGAAGAAATAATTTTAATACTAAGCTTTTCTTTCTTTTTTTTTTTTTTGGCAGTGCAGATATTCACGAATACTTTTTACTTTTTCTTCCTTGAACAAATCTAGTTGTTTGCCCTTGAAATATACTAGAAATACTTGTATTGTGGTCTTCACTCTCTGTTAATATATTGAGTTTAAGAGGAGCTACAGCTACGGAGGAATTGCATTATTTTCTATATGGAAAGAAAAACTACTCTTAGGAAAGTACAGTGGATGTTACAGAATTTTTAAAGTAACACCATCCTTTATTGTTTTAAGGAAGATGCTTTAAACGGAAGCAGCACAGTTATGTTTTCCAGTTTTCTGTCAAATATGTTCAAGGTAGTAAAGTTCTAAGACTGTACTTTAGGTGCACAAGAAAAGCTTGTACTCAGCCATAACTCATTTGAACTATCTTTAATATGAAATTGTATGATAAGACACTTCTTAAAAGAAAAAAAGGCATGAAAGGAGTTGATGTTATGATTATTATTCTTTGTTCTTGAGCTTGGAGCTAAGTTCAAGTTTTGACTTTTTCTCCTCTTAATTGTGTTACTCTGTGAATAATTTTCTCACTGGCAATGTTTTGAGATTACTGAAAATCTAGCTGTTAGACTCCTGCTATCAGATCCAAAGTGCAGTTGTGTACCCTCAGGTTGGCATTGGGACTGATGCTGTTGAGCATCTTAGTTCGTGACAAGGACAGTGGGATGAGGTGCACCCTCAGCCAGACAATGACACCGAGCTGTGTGGTGTGGCTGACAAGCTGGAGGGAAGGGATGCCACCCAGAGGGACACTGACAGCTGGGGAGGTGGGCCCCTGTGAACCTGGAGAGGTTCAGCAAGGCCAAGGTCCTGCTCCTGGCTCAGGGCAATCCCAAGCACTGGGTAGAGAATGGACTGAGAGCAGCCCTGCAGAGAACTTGGGTGTGTGGGTTGATGGTTCAACGTGACCCAGCAATATGTTCTTGGAGCCCAGAAGGCCAACCCTGTCTTGGGCTGCATCCAAAACAGTGTTGCCAGCAGTGTGATTCTCCCCCTTTACTCCCCTGTTGTGACCCCCTACCTGCAGTACTGCGTCCAGCTCTGGAACTCCCAGTGTAAAGATGATGTGGACCTGCTGGAGCAAGTTTAGAGGAGAGTCACAAAGATGATCAGAGAGCTCTCCTGTGAAGACAGGCTGAAAGTTGGGACTGTTCAGCCTGGAAAAGAGAAGACTGGTGAGACTGTAGAGGCCCTTCCAGTATCTGAAGGGACTACAAGAGAGCTGGAGAGGGACTTTTGACAAAGGCATGTAGTGATAGCACAAGAGGGGAAGACTTGAAACTGAAAGAGGGCAAGTTTAGCTTAGATACATAGAAGAAATTCTTCACTGTGAGGGTGGTGAGATGCTGGAACAGGTTGCCCAGAGAAGCTGTGGCAGTGTTCAAGGCCAGGTTGTATAAGGCTTTGAACAACTTGGTCTAGTGGAAGGTGTCTCTGCCCATGGCAGAGGGATGGAATTTCATGAGCTTTAAGATCCCTTCCACCCCAAACCATTCTATGATCCTTTGGCTAAAGTAAATACAAACTCACTCTGTGGCAAAGTCTTTCCTGTGATCCAGACTCTATGACCTGGCCACACAAACGCAAAGAAGGGGAGCTCCAGGTTGCATTAAAGATGGTCTCAGTCAGTCCTGCCTCAGTATTTGTAGCCATTTGTATCAAGTACTTTGATGAGAAGACTTTGGTAATGCCTGTCAGTGTTTGCTCAGGCACATACTGTATTTGTCACACCTCTGGAGTTGGAAATGGGACATTCAAGACTTGAGGACTCTTTCTGACTGGTATCTCAGTCCTACTTCTCTGTGAACAGCAAAGCCTTTGCTGTATGAAAACAGACTACCTCCCCCCAACATAATCTGTGGTAAATGTGAAGGCAGTTTGCCTTTAGCACCTGTTTGGTTTTTACAGCTGTTCTTTTTCTGAGGATCATACTGCTCCAAGTTTATATTCAAACTGAAGTGTATGACAGCTGGTACTGAGAAAGCGGAAATAAAAATACAGCACATTGTGGTGACTGTAAGCATATCAGACCTCAGATTTGCTTACTTTGACCTGTGTGTAACATGTGCATTCACAGGTTTTCAGCTGGGGTTATTTCACCAGAGGTAATGCAGCTTTTGAATAAACAGGAAGCTACAAGAATGTGAGGAGCTGGTAGAACATATCCAGTATCCTTTTTCCTCTGGCTTCCCTGTCTTTGTTAATGTGACATTATGAAAAGTTCATGTGACTCATCTGTTTCTTGTCATTGGAGGACAGAACTATAAAAAGATATGGAAGCACTCTGTAGTTGGATTTATGGCTAGGAAGAAAATTAACCTGGTGTGGAAAAATTCTGATGTTTATTTGGGAGAGAATGAAATAGAATCAGGCTGGGATTTACACATTATTCCACCTCCTGGTTTCTAAGTCTTTGCATAATGTCAGAGTTTCAAATCCAGTTTTTCTTTGGAACTTCATATAGGGACATATTGCTGCTATAACAAAGAAAGACCTTTTGCTCTTCCTTAAGTCGGTTACAATAACTTTGGAACCTTAGTGACTCACAAGTCTTAGTGTCTTGTGAAGTGTTCTCGTAACTGTGACAAGTTGCAGTGTACTTTAAATGCAATGTCCAGTGCAGATAGACTACCCCCCTTTAGGTTACTGCAAGTGTGAATATTTCGAAGGCTAACAAAAATTAGAATGCTTGTGACCCTCTGTCAAGCTTCTCAGCCATTTTTCAGGACCTTCAATTGGAATGATACAAATGCGCCCCTGGTACTGCTTTGGACGTTCAATGCTTTTCCTTTTAGATTGAAGGAAAAACTAGCTGTAACATGTTATCTGAATCTTGCTACAGAGAATCATGCTTGGCAGTACAGACTTGTCAGACTTGTACTAATTTGGACTGAGGTTGAGGCAAAACGCTGGTGAGAAGAGTGGGACATTACACATTTGATTTCTCTGGTTATGTCTTGGACATGATATGCCTCACTGGGCCTCCTTGGACTCTACTACATTTACATGCCTACTTGAGTGCTTCATGAAAAATGTCTTTTAAATGACACCTCACTTGACCTGGAAGAATTGAGACTTACTGAAGCGTCTTGCCTGGAATCTGTTTAGACTCCTGTTTCTGTAAGTCGCTTCCCATTCTGGTACGTGACTACATGGTTCTCCTGATCCCATGCTGGATTCAAGTTTGTACTCTTCTTTTGCTCTTAGTTACTGCCTTGACTTAATCACTAGAATGAACACTGATTCCTGGTAAAGCTAAATATTACACTTGTCTTATAGAAATTTCCTTTGTAGGCCTTGGATTTTTTGTAGTAGTTCTGCATCAAAAAGAAATACCTCAAACAAGATGACATAATTTCAGTTTTGTTGGTGTATCTGTGATGTACGTTTAGAGCAAAATTTATTATGGAAGGAATAGGAAACAGTTCCTTGATATTGTCTTGTTGGCATCTAGCTCAAGTTGAGGAGGCTGCCAGACCTGGTAGTAAGTACAAACTGGTGAAATTATACAGCACTAAGAACTAAAAGTAGGACAGTGGAGCTTGGATAGCCTGTTGATCATCACTAGGATACAAGAATATTCTTCTACCTCTTTGCAATCTCCATACTATTGCTCTTTACTTATGTTCCTCTCCCCATTTATTTTACACCTTTTTGAAGAAGAGAAGTAATAACAAAAAGTATTACAAGTCTTTGTTTTCAGGGTGGGAGTGGTCTTTTGGTCTTTGTTGGGTTTTTTGTTTGTTTGGGTGGTTGTTTTATTTTTGAAATAGTTCTGAAAGGTTTATGAAAATATTGTTGTGAGTTTAAAGATAAAATTGGTTGCAAAGGTTCTCTGTACCAAGAAGTCAGCCGGTTGCTTACTTCATTTAAGTCAGCTAGTAAAGCATGGATTGAGGATGTATTCCTGTCTAAAAAAATACGTGGTGATGTTAGCATGTGTATCTATCATGTATGAGAAAACTGACCTGCAAAGAGCAAATTCTGTGAGCTTGCCCATGCTCTGCAGACAGCTAGCAAGGCAGCTTTGCAGCTGTCAGTCCTGCATGTGTGTATGGGCAGCAGGGCTGGGGCTGTGAGCGAACTTGTGCAGACTCCAGCAGGGCTGTGTCCCATGGGCTGTGTGCCTGTGAGTTCCCTGGGAACTATCCATCACCTTTTAAAGGCACTGGTTGCCCTTCAGCCTTGACAGTTGTCAGCCTTTTCTTCATCATTTTAGAAGCATTGCTCAGATGTTCTCAGGCAATGCTTCAGCTTCTGGGATTCTCACTTCCAAAACCTTCAAGGCTGTTTTGCGTTCCCCAGCCTGGTCTGTGCTTGATTCAAAAAAGTTTTGATTGCATGACCCAAGAGCTGAAACTGCAGCATACTGCTGCATTTTGATGAGATTGCCAAACCTATCTCATTTTGAAGACAGCTTTGGAAATAGAGGCGCACTGCAAGCTAGGCTTGCATTTCTGGTACTGGATTTGGATTTAAATGTATCACTGTCATATGATTTTTCTTTTTTTGAGTTCATTATGTATCATCTGAAATACTGCTTAAAAGAGTTGTCTAGTTGTATACTTGCTTTGAAATCTGTAGAGCTATAGATAGATAGCTGTCATTTCCAGACATGGCAAGATTACTATAGTTCATTGTTGTCAGTAGCTATTGTGTGCAGCCAGGATGTCCTGGGGAAAGAGAGTGCGTGGTTTAAAGTTGACGTTAAGTACATCAGCATTCCAGTGGTGGTAAGCTAGAAAAAAGCTGGTGATATTCTACTGAATTACTAAGAGATTAGACTAACCTGTTTGGGGAGAAGTGAAAAGAAGTACATCTGAAAAAATTGAGATTTGTTATTCCTTTTGTGATGGATCCTGAAAAGGAAGGATTTCTCTGGCATATAAAGTGTAAAGCTTAACAAAACTCTTCCTGGAACAGGAAGGCAGAGTGAAACAGACGGCATTTCTTTAGGGAAAGGCTCTCTATATTAATGTCTTGTTAACTAAGTGAAAGAAGTGCTCTCTCTCTGAAGACACTGCAGCTAATGGATATACGAATGTTTCCATGGTAAGTGCTTTGAATCCATAGACAATTTTTGCTAATTCCTTCTAATTTTGAAGCGGTTTGCATTTCATGCCGGATCTTAAATGATTTTTCCAGTCATTAGGGGCTGGAATCAATAGGTCTCATTGTGACTGTTGTTGCTTAATGATTTGGAATCAAAGTTTAGACTTATACACAACATTATTTCTGGAAAGCTGAGATTTTCAACTAACCTGAATTTAAAAAAAAGAAATTCACTGCTATTTACAAAGTTATTAAAAAAACCCCCAAACATCTGTGGAGCTTTATGGAACCTCATTTCAAACTAAGGTGCCAGGGGCGTTTTTTTTGTGTAATTAAAAGCTTAGCTGAACGAAGAAGTAGGAGAAGCTGTAATTTAGTAGTGAACTGTGTCAACAGAGACTGGTCATGTTATTGTAACATGCAATAATTGTTTTTTGCTGCAGGCTTATTACAACATTATTTCCTATCTGCAAGTAATTGTAAAAATAGCCCATGAGAAGAATATATGTTTTCTGTAATGGCTTTGTATAGAAATAATTGTTATAAAATGTTGATCAAGTCTGTTGACATACTGTGTAAAAAGGAATGGATTTAACTGTGTTACTTTACTGGTTAAAAACTTTTCCTTTCACAAAGGAAGTCTAATGGGGGAGCAGATTACTGTACTTTCTTTGTTTGTTGCCCATTAGTATTTAGGCACCTGGCAGGAAGTTTGAATACTTTTTAAGATTAAAGCCGGTTAATTTACTGAGAAAATTTGTATAGAATGGGCAACATTTTAGCATTATTTTATTTTTGCTACTTCTGCAAGTCATTGTGATTTGTACTTGAAATGTAAGGAAGACAAATTAACCTCATTAGATTTTCTAAAAAGTGATGTGGGTTTAGTACCTGTACGTGTGTCATTGCAGTACCTCTGAAGTAGGTGTGAGCATCTGTGACTTACACATCTAGAGAATTAAGAATATTGCATTGCTTAACAAAGTAAACTGATAAAAAGTAAACTTAAAAAGAAGAAATACTAATGTGAAGTTGTCATTTCTCACAATGTAACTCTGGGAAAAACTTCCCTCCAGAGGATACAGCTTCAGCTGAAAGGAATGTATGCAGCTTTTCTACAAAAAAAATCTCCCAGTCACCATTGATTAAGGAGTTAAGTTGAAAACAGACAAAAATGGTTGTGCTTTTAATCTTGTCCTTTCTCCCTCCCTCTTCTTGTTTAGTAGTTGTTAATAGAAACTCTGGATGAATCATTCTTCTTGTCTCATTATTCCAGCTTGTCTTGAAGTGTGCTAAAGGCTGTGTTGAGTGGTTAAGTACTTGATCACCACTTTAAACCATCTAGTTTGTCCAGCACCATTCTTCTTCCTGTTTGGGACCCCCAATACTTATGCTGAGTTTCTTCCCCACTTTTAACAGGAGAAACTGGGGGCTTTTGCCACACTACAGAGCCAATAATTGAAGGGTTTTTCAGAAGACACCACCTTTGGACAGCTTTCTGCTTGCCTGTACTTAAGCCAGAAATGCTGTATTCTGGATTGCATTCAGTTGAGGGAGCATCCCCACAAACTACTTCTCCTGTTTGGAATTACGAAATTTCTACTCAGAAAAGAAAGAGCTTTTCCAATATCTGACTGCATTTGTGAGCTGCTTTGTGGTGGTGCTGCTGCTGTGTGATTTGACTCTAGTTGGTAAATGACTGTTTTTGTTGTCCATGCATTACCAACATTTCCACTTAATGGAAAAGCTGCTCCTTAAGTGGGAAGATGCAGGAAGTGCAAGAGTAATCTGATTTCATTGTGGGAAGCATCTGGATTGTGTTAAATTTTTTCCTTTAGTGTTTACTTTCTTACTAATCTTCTTTAAAACTATGTTTTTTCAATTATTCAGAAAAGCATTATGCTGCATGTTCAGTAGGAGACTTTGTGTATAAAATTTGTCTCTAGACCTGGTAAACTTGCTTAATTGACCCTACCTCTCACCCTTTGGTTTTCTTTTTTTTTTTTTTTTTTCGTAAGCGGTGAACTTCAAAGAAGTTAATGAAGAAAACAAGAGAGAACTCTTCAGTGAAATATTTTCTTCCATTGAAACATTGGCATTCACCTTTGGAAACGTGTAAGTTGGAATCCAGAAGGAGTTTTTAAAGAATTCATTGGAGCTGAATAAAATTAAGACACAACAATAACAAAAGCTTTAGTTTTCTTTTGGACTACTGTTTTCTGATAAAGTAATTTAAATTAGCTACATCTAGAACAATTTTACTGGTTTTGAGTTTTTGTCAGTTTGTTTTTTTCTTAATAAGGAAATCTAGGATGATATAGAAATTGCAGAGAATATAAGATGACTACCAAAAATGGTTTGCAGAACTTTTATAGGACTTGGTAGCATAATCTGAATTTTTTAATTCAGTGATACAAAATTGCTTGGTGAAGTAAAGTAATGAAGTAACACAATTCTTTGTTTTTCTGGCAGTGTTTCAGACTTCCTTATGGGAGATGTAGACAATGGCTCGTCATTGGGACTTCCTGTATCTCGGAGAAGTCGGGTAGGCTAAACACGTTCTCTTGGAGTGCAAAATGATATCTGTTAAAGGAGACTTCAGTTCCACTGGAACTCTGCGTCGTGGGGCTGGGACACTTGGAGTCATCTGAGTTTTAGAACAAGATTCAACCCAGGAAAAATGTGTATTCGAGGTTTCAAATACTTGAATGTATTCTTAATTCTAAATTATAGCAATGACTTGACAGGGCTACCTGCTGTCATTGTTTTTGAGATTTTTAAATTGGTTAAGTGAAAATAAATGGAGAAAAGTAAGGTACTTGAATGATTGCTTGCTGAAGTAGTTAGACTGTTACCTGTTAAACCTGGAAACCAAAGGGGGTTAATTACTTCATTTCAGCTTGTAAAGACTCTCATTCAGGACAAAATGCCCTTTTCTTCTTTCTAAGCCCACTTTGTGCTGTAACTGTTTCAGCAACAATTCTTTTAAGGGGTCAATTTAGAGGTAGCCAAAGAAAAACACTCACTAACCTTTAAACATTCTGAAAGTATGATTGAAAAATTCTCAGTACCAAATTCTATTTTGAATTTTTGTGTCTTGAGGAGCAGACTTTCCAGAAAATCAAATAAATTTAAGAGTTACATGCAAGGAAGATACAACTGATAGTTAGTGGGTATTACAAGCTAAGTTGTAGCTTTAGGTTAAAAATATTAGATTGTGCATTTTTTAAAGGCTTTGCTGAAACATACTTAAGACTTAGCATTTCTCACACAGACTTGTGTGAGGCAAGCCATGCAGCTACAACTGAGTAGTCTTTTCGAATTTTCGCTATGTTTGATAATCCACCTTTCTCCCATGAGTGTTATCACACAAATTCTGCTTCTGTAGCTGCTGCAAAACTTATCTTCATAAACAATATGGAGGAAAAGTAGGCTACTCAGAAAACTGGTTCCAGCAAACTTCAAATTAGGTCACTGATAAAAAGTATGAAATAAAATAGCATAGAACCCAGCATCTCATGTAAATTAAATGAGATTATTTGAAGAAGTACTGGTTCATCTAATCGGTTCACCAGCAGAAGGAAGGTGCTGAATTTGCCAACATTTTAATCTTGAAATGGTTTTGCATTGCAAAAATATGTACTTGTGGAAAGAGATGGTCTTATATATTGTATTGTGAAGTGAATGATTGTCTAAAAGATCACTCTTCTGAACATGGTGGTGAGGGGAAGGCTAAGGGAAAATCTGAATATAGTGAAATGAAGAAGGAATTCCATTTTAGGTGCTTCAGAAATCACCAGCTTCTATTTAAAACCTTGCTTTTGTAGTATCTCATGCTTTTTGTAATGTGGAGGTGAACAATTAAAAATATTGGAGCAGGTAGGGTAACATAGTTCAGTTTCTTAGAAATCTGTCTCAAGTGCATTTTCATTTAGGCAAATAAATACACATTTAACAGGTGAATCATTTCACTTTGATTTACAATTCGGAGAGAAATTTGGAGGCCATCTAGAAATTGAGTGTTAAGGGGAATTAAATGCAAAATATTTAATAGCTGTTTAATTTTTTTGTAGTTATGTGTGTTCAGTGATCATAGCAGCTAGCTGTATCTTAAACAGAGCATAACATTTTGGTAGAATTTACCATGTAAATACTTTGAGAGTTGATTAGGGAGAAATATTTTAATTGCCTCTTTAGTTAGAGACCTCCCTAATTAAGCTGATGAGGATGGCTCCAAGGAGGGGGGTGGGCAGCACTGATCTTGCTTCTCTTGACTGCAGGGGAGTCTACATTCTTTACTTAAGGCATTCCACTTGGAAGCTTAAGTTAAATGATATGTATGCCCCCTCTTAGCAAATGTAATTGTTCTCATTTTAGCTCTTGCAGTTCAACCAGATGTACAAGGTAGAAGCAAAGATATTTTTTAATTAAAAACAAAAGCACTTTAAAATGTACTGGAAGAGACCAGACAGACATGTCTGACCTTTCATTACTCAACAAGCTATTTGAATGCTATTTGGTGCTGTGCAGATCTGAGAGCATAATAAAGAAGAAGGTTAAAATTTTCAGAGTGTGTGAAGAGATTTGCTTGTGTTAGGGTGAGAGTCTTGGGTAATGAGGGAAAAAAAGGCAGAAGAGAATGGTTGAAGCTGGAAACAAAAGTCAAGCTTTTAATTTTTGCTAGGACTAGTGGGATGAATCATTTGGTTGTAGAGGGGGACAAGCTGTATGGATCACATTCTGATATTCAGTTGCAGGACATAGATAAAAGCATTTGTTCATGCTTGCTTCTAAAATTTGGTATTACATTATTTGCAGTGGGTGAATGTGAAAGAATGAGTGACCTTTGATTAGCTGCCTTGACTAGTGTGCCTGGTTTACTAGAAAGGAGCAAACAGTTTTCTGGACTGCAGTGATTTAGGTCTTACAGAAATGGGAAATAATTTTTAGGACCAGAACTTAAAAGTGCATCAAGTTAATATAAAGTATGGAGGTTTTCTAATTATTATTTTTTCTCCCTTAACAACTTCTAAATCTACTTGAAGAGAGTAATATTTTATATAAAATCTGAACTAAATCTAGGAATGTTGTCTATTTCAAGCTTTCTCTGTAACCAAATATTGATCCATTGCTAAATTCATATTTTAGGGTTTTTTACCAATTTAGTTGGGGACAGCTTCAGATCAATTCATCACCTGTTCTGGAAAAGCCCTTCCATTTTGTTGAAACATTCTTGTATTAGACTACTGTAATAGTACTTCAGTTTTTTAGGAACGAAGCAGGTCTTGAGGTAGTTTGATTCTGCTTGATGTCATTGATGATTAATACTTTGCATGTTTTGGTCTATGGAAAAGCTGCTTTTGCTGTAAGGTAAACAATGATTCTAGAAAGATTTTCATGTGATTTATGATCAGTTTTTATTTACATTAAAATATCCCAACAAACCAAAACTACTTTTATCATTGGCAAGTGTGCTCCATTTTAGTGAATGTCTGAAAATAAACCAGCGTTCAAGTCCAAATGGAAACAAGCTGTTCTTGCAAAGCTTAAGGGCACTTAGAAGCTGTGTCTTAGCCTTTATATTCTGTCTGCTTTGTGCTTCAAAGTTTTCAAAAGTAGTTTATCCTTTTAAAATTATGTAGGGTTTGATGTCTGTTTTGGTTTGGCTTTTAAGGGTGTAGTTATTACAAAGTAAACTTTTTATTAATTTAAATTTGTTGAGCAGTCAGGTTTACAGCGAAGTCTTACAAATAATTCAACTTGCACAATTAAAGGGGTAGCAAAATGCAGTGAGGACAAAGGTAGGGATGACATGATGAGCTAAATTCCTTTTATTATTGGATTACATTCTGTCAGGTTGTACTGATGGTCAGGGCTTCATTAGCAAGTGTTACTAGCCAGTTGTTGTGCCAACAGTGCACCACCTGCAAGTAATTTATGAAAAATCTTAACTTGATTCCCTTGAGGAAGAAATACAGGATTGTAGTGGCTTGTAGAATGGTGTCTGTTTTATGTATCTGGCATTAGGTCTGTGTGAGAAGATTTTTAAAAGATAGGTAGGGATTTAAGAAGAGCTGGAGCTCACTTAATTGTTTAACAAATCTGGTTGATATTTAACTCTTTCATCACAGACTTTCAAGATTGTTGATGGAAAGATACATAATGATTCCTTGCTATTTCTTCTTTCTCATTTGACAGCAATTGGAGTTTAAAAGTTGTTGTGCCTTAGATGAGAGGGAGTGATGGTGCAGTTTTGCTCTGTCTGCAAAAAAATAAAGAGGCAGATAATGCCATTTATGTTAACTTTCAATTCCAGTGAGAGATTTTCTTTGCTAACCTAATGTTTTATTTCTTGTACACCAGTCTTTTGAGAATCTTTCTGTGGAGTCTGGGGGTTCACTGCATGAAAGGGATGATATTCAAGGTATGTCAATCTTTTAACATTGATAAACACCATTTTGTAATCTGTGGGGTTTTTTTCTTCTAAAAATGTTCTAAGTTTCTTGGTCACTTTTTTATGCCTATGCTGCCTTTACAGCTTCACTGTGAAAAAAAAAAAAAGTTATTGCAAAGGNCTGTGTGTTGTCTTACGATTGGTGTTTTGTTGGGTCACTTTCTTGAAGAAAGTTATACTAACCATACAACTACTCCAGATAAAATACTCTGACCCTTTAATTTGCTCTAAAACCTCTGTCAGTCCTGTTTAGAGTCAACTAGCATTAAAGACCACTCAAGATCAGAGCTGCTTAAGCATTCACAGTTGGCTAATACGGGCTTTGCTCTCAGTGTGCGGTCATGTCTAAAAATCACTTCTTTGTGTTGGATGCTTTATTTGCAGGACATCTTCGAGCAGAGGAGGTTGATAGCATGCTCCTAAGAAATGACAGTGGAATTGAGTCGGCTCTGTCCTATGCTAAAGCATGGTCAAAATATACCAAGGATGTAGTCGCATGGGTAGAAAAAAAGCTTAGCTTGGGTGAGTGGCTCTTTCTGGCATTTAATCAGCTTTGTCATGATGAAATTAAATCTGTTGTCAGGCCTCTGTGCTGCAGACTGTCAATAATGTGATTTCTAAATTAGTAGCTGTTCCGCTGAAGTGGACAGAGCTATCGTGCATTTCCTACCATTAAAGGCCTGTAACAAAGTGAAGGTGGTCCCCTCTGTAGTCTTGTTTGTTACAGGAAGACTGTAAAAAGCATTTAGCATGTGTTATATCCATTGTGTTATAATGTAAACAGTAACTGTGAAATTTTCTTAACAGAAGTGGAGTGTGCTAAAAACTTAGCAAAAATGGCTGAAACTGCTAAAGCTATTGTTGGACACCAGGTGAGTATACCTTAGAGGCTTTATCTTAATTTAAAATCTTTATTGGATGGCTTGCTCAGGAGTAAAACTCTGATGTTGAGGAATGGATTTTTAAGTTGATTACGAATTGATTTATACGATAAAGCAGTGGTTAAAAGAGCTTAATTTTACATCTTTCCATTTGTTACAGAAATTTGTATATATAATATTATTTTTGTTGAATATGCAGATCCACAATATTTTTTCTGACTATAATCTTGTATGCTTTGTGGTTTGGAATTGTAGACCTTTTTCCAAGTAAAATGAATCACAGATGAGAAATGAGTCATTTTCTACATTCATACCTATTTTAGTAAATAATTTACTAACTTTAATTGAAAATCTAGTTCAGTTATACAGAGATTTAGAATGTCATTACACCTCTGTCTTACCTAGAACATCAATATGTTTTGTGTAATTTTAGGATTATATGCCATTCCAGTCAATATTCATTAATGCTTTTCAAAATGATATCGAGAACAGTCAACTTTGGCAACAAACAGCTGCTGCTCTCCAGTCTAACAAATTTGTGCAGGTATGCTTAAAAGAAAGACAAAAGTATGTATAGTTTTATAGAATATTTAAAGTTACAAACTTCCAGCCTACATGCCTTTAATGTACTCCACTAATATTTCCTATCTAGCCTCTTCTTGGAAGGAAAAATGAATTGGATAAACAAAGGAAAGATATCAAGGAACTTTGGCAGCGAGAACAGAAAAAAATGGTTGGTAATTCTTTCATATCTAAGGGTTCAGTCTAGAATTCTTCAAAAGGATGAAACTTTCAAATTAGCCTGTTATGCACTTACATTCACACATTGTCTCTAGGGCTTAGTGAAAGTACATGTAACTGTCCATTTCATGGCAATCTGGCGTTTGTAAGAGGTTATCTTTCAATGACTGTGTACTTGGTACTGCAGCATACAGACCTGTGCATAAGTTAAACATCACAATAAATAACTGAAAAACTAATGTTGTTGATTTTTCTGCTTTTTCTTTTGCTGCATTCTGCAGCAAGAGCTGGAAGCTGCTCTCAGAAAAGCCAAGTTGCTGTATACGCAGCGTCAAGATGAGTATGAAAAGGCAAAATCCTGTACTGCTCGTGCTGAGGAGGAACATCTTAGCTCAAGTGGAAGCTTTGTGAAAGATTTCAGCAAGCAACTGGAAAAAAAACGAAGGCTAGAAGAGGAAGCTCTTCAAAAGGTAAAGAGGTTTTGTTCCTTGCTTTTGAAGTTAAGTTCATACTGGTTTTATTCATGCTTTCCTGAGGAGGGTATTTGAGTAAGTTGAATTCACATTTTTAATTTTAATCATGCTATACTCCTTTGGGTTTTTGTCTTAAAAGGGAATCTCAAATACAAGCATATTGAGTGGAGTTTTTTCTTGCTTCTAGTATCAAGGCCTGAAGTCCATTTACTCTTTATACTTGTGTTTTCTTTAGGCCGAAGAAGCCAATGAACACTATAAAGCAAGCATGGCAGAGGTTGAAGAAAAAAGAAATTATTTGGAAAGCTTTAAAAGTGATGTTTTAACACAGCTTCGGGAGCTTATTTACCAGTGTGATCTTACTCTGAAAGCGGTAAGCATGGTTTTTAAAATACATTTTGTGCAGATATTTATGTATTGTTAAAACTAAGAGAAGGCCTGTAAGCCCCATTTTAAATAGAAAGCCTTCAAAGTACAGATGTCAAGCCAACAGAAAAAGAAGGAAAACTTTTAATCTATTTGTGTTCTCTTTCTGGTGGGAGTTAAAAAAAATATGTGGGGGAGTCTTGAACATTTCTGAGTGTTTCATGAGCTGTTGCCTTGCTAGCGCCCTGACTACACAATCCTTATAAAATATATTTTCAAAATTTTGATGGCAGTAGTGTTCCACTGTTGCCTAAGAGCACAGCTTGCTTTGCTTTGATTAGTGCATTAGCCAAGATGTTTAGATCAAGCCCAGAATGGATATTAACACACTTCAGCCTTGATAGCAGTCTCAGTAATTGCAGAATCCATTGTGGCTAGTAGAATGTACTAATTTATTAGTGTAATAGAGAAGTGGTGGTCAAACCTGCATATGACATGCAGTTTAAAAAAAAAAGCTTTAAGAATTTAAGAACTCATTATGCCAAGAGATATTTGGAGTTTCTGATTGGTATTTTGTTTGTTTGTTTAGATGAGACGATGAAAATTTAATGCTGGGGCGGAGAGGGAAAACAAAAGATCAGAGTTAACCCTGCTCCACAAGCAACCCTAAAACCAACCCATAAGAACAGTAGGAAGTATAGATAGACTTGTCAGTTCAAGTATATGTAAATTGCAGACTGCTTTCCAACCCAAAAGCTGACAAAGCAGTTACGCAGAGTCCCCCTTTTCTGGTCTCTGGCATGTGATAAAATCTTTTAGAAGTATTAGGTAATTTAATGAAGAAAGTGTTCACTTATTCTGTCTGCTGGGACAGAGTTTTGTCCATTTCATGTCTCAAGACAATACAGAGCTCACCTGGATGTGGAATTCCAACTACTGCATCATTGTAGTGATGACTGGCATTCACTCCAGAACATGAAAAGAGCCTTTTGATAGCAAAAGCCCTTGTTGTTCATCTTGATCAATCCAAAGTGAAAAGCCATTGGAATTACCTTTGCTAGTGGGAGGATTCAATAACCCAGAGAGGAGAGAAATACTCATGTCTCTATTACAGATGAAGCTTGTGCAAGTCACCTGAAAGTCGACTGTAAAAAGTAACATTACTATTTTCTAGAAGTATTCTAGTCTTACTGTTCAAATAATCTTCCGTTAGGGTATTAATTTGGGTTGAGCAAAGGGTAAGTGAAATACTTTGTAAATGAGCTACAAGTATTGAAAATCTTTTTCTCCCAACAGGCAACAGTTAACCTGTTCCAGCTGCAGCATGCTCAGGTTGTATCTCTGCCAGTTAACTGCCAGTCCCTCTGTGAGAGTGCCAAACTCTATGACCCTGGTCAACAGTATTCAGAGTTTGTGAAAAGTTTGCCAAAGGATGGTGTTCCTGTTGAATCAGGTTGTTTTGAAACCCAGAGTTCCCAGGTTGATGGGTAAGTGCCAAAGTACAGGTGGCAACTGCTTGGTTTAGAATGCAACACTTAGGCACATGTGTTTAACAATAAAACAATATTTTTAGAGGAACTACAGGAATCCTGATGTTTTACCATGCTTTACTATTCTCTTTGTCTCATCTTTTAGATGGTAGATGATATATAATGTTGACATTAAAATCTGCCTCTGAATTCTAAGGCAGAATGTAATTTCATGCAATAGTACTTGCTAAAACATTGACAATTGCTGTGCAACTTGACTTATTACATTTTAATGTAGATAGTGGTTAATATGAAAAATGTAAATTTTGGACTTGGTAGTGTTGTGTGGCAGTAGTACTTTATAATCAGTTTAGAAAGTCTGAAGAGGTAGTTTTCCTCTTGTACAGACCTTGCTGCTACATACAGTAGCTTCTTTCATACTGTTTACATTTGGCAACTTTTTGGCAGGAAGTGCTTCTCGATTTCTATCTCATGCTATGTGCCTAAAAAAAGCTCAGAGTCCATTTGTAGGGATGTGTTAAAACTTAATGATTTTTTTTTCCAACCTGTATGAAATAGAAGTTTTTATTGTTAAACTATGAAAGATCCAGTGGTAGAAAAGACTTCAAGACAAAGACAACTCCTTGTCAGCATGCCAAATGCTTTTCCACCTTTAATTTGTTGTAAAATAGTCATCTTGGCACTAAAGCACCAGAATATCCATTTCAATCTGTGTGTTTCACAGTTCTACAGGAAAGCGTCGTCATCGTTTTTCAAAAGGAAACTAAATACAAAAAACTGAATGCTTGAGTCAGACTTCTACCAACAAAAGGCAGGAAATTCAAAGTTAAAGCTGAGATTCTTAATTCTTGTCTGTAAATTTCCTGCCTTTTAAGACTGATTCAGGCTATACTCATAAACTTTGACTTTGGGGGTTTTAACTATGTAGCTCCCTGAGAAACTGATGAGCATGAAATTTCCAACACTTTGTGTTCTCTCCCAGTTGTTTATTGCCTGACATTTATGGGAGCATGGTTTTTCTCCTCCTCTCTCCCCACCTTTTACTTTCTTTGTCACAGCCTTGTGATTCTTCATGTACTTGATCATTTTTATTGTTTGAGCCTGCATTAATTTAAGAGACTGTTCCTTGAACAAATGCAAATTTGAATGTTTTTCAGTCTCTGCTGTTTCCCTTAAGCTTGATAGGGTAGAACTGATTAAGGAACAGCTTCCTGACTGCTAAACTTGGCCAGCGGGCCATTTTGTCCCCAGGGTGCTTCAGCCTTTTACGTTAATTACTGTTAACATTATTCTGTTCTTACAGTGAGAGTGGATTTTCAAAAAGGATTGACACTCTGGCAGCTTCAACACATTTTCTGTGCATTTAAAAAGCACAGTAGCACAGTATATGAACACCTATGAGTTTATAGGTGTATGGTTCTGATGGCTGGTCAGAGAATCTTCTGGAGGGGAAATCATAATCATAGAATACAATGGTTTCTTATTATTTTTATCTTCAGATGAACAGATTGAAAAAACAGCCTAAGTCTGCAAGACAATGTTTATAATACATGAAGATGTGGAAAAGCTGATTCGCTCTGGGTGGATAGAAAACACTGGGAAATCTCACAAACTTAATTGAAAATAAATGGCCACTCTTCTTTTAATACTTTTAATTTTTAATTTTGGAATTAAATTTAATTATGAGAATGACATGTCAATTAATGAATAGTAATTATATGCAGCATTTTTTGTGCCCAGGGGTTAAAAAAAAGCATTACTTTTAATTAAATTTTGTCTTATTCATGCTTCAAATTACGTTTTTCCTTCTGAAGGGTTTTTAATAAGCCATCAACAAACAGCGTCCATACATCCCGTGGTAACTTATCTCAGTGTTCAGGAGATTTTCCTGCTCAGGCATTAGATGATGTGGGAAGCCCAGTTTATCATCGTTCTCAAAAGGTTAGAGAGAAGAGATCTTCCAGCAACACAGATATTCAAGGTAGTTCTTCTGTATTTCTTTTGGAGCTCAGTCTCTAAATAAATAAATAAATTTAAAAAAATATATATTAAAAAAATGCTTGGTGTCGCAGTCAGAAGTGTAACACTGAAGGGTTAAAAATATATTATAAAGTTCAAAGCCTCTAAAACATTATGTGCTTGAGCATAATAAGGACAAATGGAAAACTACCTGATCCTAGATCCTTTGAAAGAAAGGTGAGATACAATTCAAACAGCAAGTACTATCAAACTCAGTGGACTCTCAGTTAGCTCTAGCAATTGAAAATCCATTGGTTTTTCAAGTTCCATGTTGATTGTCAGTCTTCTGCAAATGCACTATTGTCAAGTTTCTGAAATGAATTTTCTTAGCTCCTGAAGCTTTTGCAGGAATATATGCCCTGGGTTTTTTTCACTATTCCTGTAATTTGTGCAAATTTTCCTATTTTGAATATAATCATAGTTAGCTTTCAATTTAAAAAAAAAAAAGGTAAACGTTTGCTTTCTTTTCAAAAGCAGTGCGAGGGCCACCACCGTTCAGATCATGGTCAGTTGGCAACCAGAGTGGAGGAATGTGCAGTGACTCTGAAAGTGCCGGGGGGAGCAGTGAGTCCCGATCCATGGATTCTCCATCTGCCAGCCCAGGTACAGCTACCCGCACTGATGTACTAATCTGAACTCTTTTCCCTGTGCTGTTTCATATTAGTGAAGGCATCATTATTGAGTAAGCATTGAGCAGAGCATGTAATGAGAAATGAGCAGCTGGGTTAGGCTGATACTTAACAGCTTCCTGAAAATATTTCTCATCTGCTAGGGGATTTTAAAAGACGACTTCCCCGAACACCTTCCACTGGGACTATGTCATCTGCGGATGATCTTGATGAAAGAGAGCCACCATCTCCTTCAGACTGTGGTAATGTTGTTTCTGTGCCTGAAGTCCCCAGATGATGCTTTTTGTTACTGAGTGTGGCTTTTCTTCTTAATATTCTTAAGTACTTTAGCAAGGTGTGATTGCCACCAGCACTGTTTTTCGATGCAATATGCATCCACTTGAGGTTGAGAGATGAAGAATAATGTTCAAGTCATTTTAATGAAGTAGCGCAGAATTGTCTTTATATATGTTTAGGTTACTGTATGGGCAACCGTAGAACATTTCTAGTCTTCACCCTCCTGAGGTAAAGCAAATTACCCTCCAGACATTTGCATTTAAATTTATCACCATGGCACTGAGTTACATAAGATCACTTCTAAACTTTGAAATGCACCAATACATAGAGTTGATAAGTGGTGCAGAATTGGAAAAAAGTGGATCCAAATGTTTATGGTAATAACAGATTGTCACCTTTTCAGCTAAGATAAATGAATTCAGTAATATCTGTCCCAGATTTGACCAGGCAGTTTCTAATTTTCAAATTCTTTTGACTGTATAGCAACAATGTTGCCACAGGCATTGAAACCTGAATAACTGGATTATCAGAAATAGTTCTATGGTATGTCTATAGTACTTACAAACTAATTTTTAAATATTTGTGGCACTTGCTCAGTAAAGCCCTTAGGAAATTCTTTACTTGGTCCTTATTTCCTAAGTGTATACTTTGCCTTCTAGGAATTAACCTGTAGTAAACAGTATTAATTTAGATCTAGACTTAAAGCATGTCAATGTGTTAATGAATGCAAGCTTTCACTTGGAGTGGTATTGTTTAATCAATGCTTGAGCATTTAAGAAGCTTTCTGGGCAATTAACTGAATGTTCTAATTGTAAGTTGTCTGTAGAAGAAAGGGGTTTGGTTCCCAGAGTTGTTGACAGCATTTTAAGTAAATTTGGACCCAAAAAGTGGCTATTCTTTTTAGTTTTAGAATCCTCTAAAAATATTTTGATGTTGTTACAGGAAACTCAGAATGAATGATTTTTTTTTTTTTTAAATTATTTTTATGGGGCTTCTGCCATGAGTGTGTGTTAATTCTTCCTCACGGCAAAATACTCTTTTTTTAAAAGTATTTCAGAAACACTACAGGCCAAAACAAGCCATCTTTCATCCTCTAGTACAGGATTTCGAAATGTATAAAATTAAACTTCCATGAATTGTTGCCTGAGATGCAGGGCAGTTGGAATTAAATGTCCTGATATTTTCACATTGCCACAATACAGGAGAAAATGGAATACTTAAGAAGGCAAAAATGATTGCTTGATTCTGCTTTTACACAGATAATTTGATAGTTAAAGTCTCTGTTATGTGAATTGCAACATAGTTTTACCTCCTTGTGATTGAAATGTTTTGGTTATTTTGATAGTTGCCATTACTTACAGACTTGTGTTCTGCAGCACAATTTTAAAAAGTCAGAGTAGCTACAACCCCAGTAGTAGATATTAAAATGACTATAACAGGGAAATTCTCTTCAGGTTTAAATGATCTCACATCTGAAACTGCAAATTCTCCAGGACCTTTTAGAAATGCTAATATGTCCAAAGCAGCACAAACACACAAACTACGAAAGCTGAGAGCTCCATCTAAATGCAGAGAATGTGACGGCTTAGTGGTGTTTCACGGAGCTGAATGTGAGGAGGTAAGCTGAAAATAAGTTTTAATTGCTGCTTGGGATTTATGTAAAGTTGGGAGTTTCGGAAACTTCAGTTATGTTTCTATATAAAAACTGGAGTTTGTGGCTTGTATAATCACCATGAACTTAAGGCAGAGGCACGTCATACTAACAGAATTTTTGTTTTGCTCACATATGGGGTGACAAACAGCAGAAATATTTCTTATGGTGTCAGATTGTATCAAGCCATGTGCTTTTTTTGTTTCTTCCCCTGTAGTGTTCACTTGCATGCCATAAAAAATGTTTAGAGACTTTAGCTATTCAATGTGGGCACAAAAAACTTCATGGAAGGCTTCACTTATTTGGAGTGGAATTTGCCCAAGCTGCTAAAAATGTTCCTGATGGCATTCCTTTCATCATCAAAAAGTGTACGTCAGAAATTGAAAGCAGAGCACTGAATGTCAAGGTATGCTCAAATTTGTTCATGCTTAAGTTTGACACAATCTTAAAAAAAAATTATTTTAAGATTTTAATGCTGTCAGTATCGTCTGTGTTTTAAAACTTCCATTCAAATTGAAATAGAGTTGTGCTGGTCTTTTAATTTTAGGGCATCTATCGGGTGAATGGAGCCAAATCAAGAGTTGAAAAGCTTTGTCAAGCTTTTGAAAACGGAAAGGATTTGGTTGAGCTCTCAGAACTCTATGCACATGATATCAGCAATGTTCTCAAGCTGTATCTCCGCCAGGTATGGAATTAAGAGGTCAGATGGAAAACCAAAGTGCTGTAGTATATTTCTGCAGTACAGTACAAAACAACTACCCCTTTTCAGCAGTCCTACAGCTACAGATTAAACAAGTGCCTTGTATAGCTGCAGTGACTTCTTTATTTACACACGGAGCCTGTGACAAGGGCTGGGAAAACTGCTGGGATTACAATATGTATTCCACATGGATATTATGGCTTTTTTTAGCACCATATGCTTAACAAACTTTTGTTTGTCTACTTATAGTGCAGTTTAATTTCTAAAACCTTTCTGATTAGTGAATTTGCCTGTCTTAGATGGAGTTAAAAAGATTCCTATGTTCTTGCTTCTACATGCAGACAGATACTGATACATCGCTGTAAATACCTGCTAACAAAAATTTCATGAAACGCTCATAGTGATCATGATATGTTCATTATGGAGGGAATAATTCATCTTTTCCTTCTAAAATAGAGCTTTAAAGCTTCATGATTGGATTTTCTAAAACAGTTTCAATATGTATGAAAAATGAAGCTGGGATGTTGCCTGGTGAAATTACTGAGTCACTCTGAAAACTTGTTAACCCTGAAAGGGATAATCCTTAGCTGCATGGTCCTGTCCTCTTCCTCATGCTGGCTGTCAGATATGAGCATTCCAATCCTATGATCATCACTATTAAGAAATTTTGAATTTTTTTTTTCTTGAAATCTGCTTATTTCAATAAATTATGATAAATGCTCAGTCCTTGAGCTATTGTAGGAAAGGGTTAGCAAATGATTTCTGGAAAAAGATGTAGGAAGTTTTTTGTTAGCTGGGATTTGGTTTGAAAAAATTGGGGATTGAGCTAATGAACAAGGATTAAACAATGTCATCATCTAAGAAAAGATACTAGACCAGAAAAAAATGAAGAAAATCAGGAAGGAAACAGTTAAAATTTAGGTTTGAGTATGTTTCTGAAATGTTGAAATTTCTTAAGCTTCCAGAGCCCTTGATTTTGTTTCGGCTTTACAATGAGTTCATTGGACTTGCAAAAGAAAGTCAGAATGCTAATGAGGAGTTGGATGCTAAACAAGCTAGCCCCAAAGCAAAGACAAGACAGTCACTCTGTATTGAACTGAACAGAATCATCATTAAAATTAAAGATCTCCTGAAACAACTGCCTGTACCAAACTATAACACTCTTCAGTACCTTATTGGACACCTTCACAGGTAAGAAAATACTTTAAATGCAAACTGATGTTGAAAACTTAACTGCTACATGCTGCGTGCCAGGAATCTCTTGTACCTTTTGGATGACTGTTTAGGAAAAAATCTCATATACCCTTGAAGACACTGTTCTGTTGCTGGAGTTTTTCCATGAAATGAATTCCCAAGTGAGAGAAGAATATGGAAGGGAAATAATGCAGGGAAAGCATTGGCCTCCATAGATTATCTGCTAGCACGGGGTTCAGTAGTAATTAATGTCACATGCAGGGATCTAAATATGATTTAAATTGTGATGTAACAAAGACAGGGAAGGGATTTGGTGGCTATTAAGAGAAAATTGAAACTTGTATAATGTCTCTTAATAACCATTCTTCAGTCACATTTCACTTCCTTGTCCTCCAAATGGTGGTTTGTATGATGATGTACTAACTGATGATTACCTATAAAAATGGGCAATATTGGGCTATAGCTATGTTGTTACTTTGAATGAGATACATTCTTTTCCCCAGCCCCAGAAATGCCAAATAGCCACAAATAACTTTTATAAATAGGACACATAAACACCCTGTGTGGGAAGTTTAAGCCACTGTTAAATGTGGTCTTCTTCTGCATTGAAGATTCTGCCTGCCTACCAAACCCACTTCCAGTTTTTTATTATCTCTTATCCTCTTCAGAGATAATATTTTAATATCGAAAGTATTTCTGAAGTAATAAAACGCTCTAACACTTGGGTGTTTCTTTTGGTTTGGGTTTGTTTTTTTTTCTCTTTGTGCAGAGTTACAGAACAGTGTGATGAAAATAAAATGTCAGCCAGCAACCTTGGCATAATATTTGGCCCAACTCTGATCAGACCACGTCAAAGCGATGCTACAGTTTCTTTGTCATCACTTGTGGACTACCCTTATCAGGCCCGGGTAGTGGAGCTGCTCATAACATACTATGAAAAGATATTTGATGTCTCATTGAAACCACTTCTGAGTGCTTCTCATTCTGAAGAAACAGCTGTTACAGTCAGAGTTGCTTTATCAACAGAGGAGAGGGAGCCACAGCAGCAGAGGAAATCGTTTGTTGCTGTGAAGGAAGTGAGTGACTGTTTTGCTAACTATGTTACCTGTGCCACATTAGCTTCTGTGATAAGTGCTGGAGCATTCCAGAGCACATTTCTAATAAATCTTTGTGGGTTTTTTTGATAAGGAGTGCCTTTTCTGTTGAGCTCTCATTTACTTCTGCTCTGACTTCTGTTAGCAGGGTATTCAAATAGTTCCAAGTGAAAGAGCTTCAGAAACAACTGCACTCCTTTTGGAATTGAAGAATAGCAAGAATACAAAAGAAGAAGCAGATACATCTGTACCTGGTTAGTATGCTGTTAACTCTGGGTGTGGGTGAATAAGGAGCCCTGGATGCATTAGATTATAGTGCATGTAGCGCTGGCAGTATAGACAGAAGCAAGTGATAGAACCTTTTCATCACTGTTTGATATACTGTTTATTTTTGTAAGAAGAACAGAGAATTAAATCTTTCTAAAGGCTTTTAAGAAATCTGTGTTGATGGAATCAGAGCTTAAAGTATTTGGTAAGAGAATATAACAGTGGTTTGGTTTCTCTCTTTTTTTAAAGAAAGCAAAGCCATTATTATGCTGTGACTGTTGATTTCTGAAATCTAGTACAATGCTGTAAACTAATACCCAGCCATTTATGTATTTTGACCATGTTCCCCCAAAATGTGTATCATTGCCACTCACTGGAACTAAACCAGAAGGCTTTGGAAAGAGTACTTGTCTGACAGAATCATCAGACCATTTTGGATATCAGTATTTTTGCTTAAAAAAACCCCATGTTTGCTAGCATAATTCTGACTCTGAATTTTTTTCTGTTTATCTGCCTGTGCCACTTCAGGGGCTTGGTTCAATGTAGGAATGATTTAACTCCTAAATACTTTATTTAGGAGTAACTGTACATATTCCCTTTTAATTGTACTGATCTTCATCTGATATTACCAGTTTAGTCATGTCCTGTACATCAACAATGCGACATCCTGAAACATTCTAAATCTGAGGATATTCTGGGATGGCAAAGCCCTGGCCAAAAAGTGAAGCATCTCTGTCTGTTTTCTCTTTAGTTACAGCTGCACAGTATGTGTTTCACTGCTAGTGAAATGCTTACATTTGGCTAGAGTAGGCCATTGCTAGTGTGCATACAAAGCTATCCCTAAAAAATGTTATCCTGTTAAAGTACTAAGTAGCAAGGGGTCATTGAAATCTTAGTGATTTCTCTTGGTGAAAAGACACAGTCATGTCTATTTGTGTGTTTCTAGGTGATGCTGTGAGTCCAGCTTCAGAGAAAGACAATGATCCATTCATTTCTCCAGGTGAAGACCCCTGTAAAATGAACTTTGTTCCCGTAAAACCCAACCGCCAGATTTCCAAAGTTCCATTGCGGGCTCCAAGGACAAAACCAGCGTCTCGCCCTGTCAGCCTGCCTGTAGACCGAATACTTCCTCCATGCGTTTTGAATGAAAGAAATTCACGAAATGCAGGGACAGTAAGTTCAGAGAAGCTGGGCAGAAGCCCTACTATTGAAGAAGTCTCAGAGGTGAAGGCACTGCCTGCTGTTGATACCTGCTGCAGACTTCCTTGTTACGACACCCAGATGCTGCGAAAAACTTGGGACAGGCAGTACAAACAGTATGAGATCACAGCAAGGACAGCAATGATCGTGACTAATGTGCCCCAGGAGAGCCGAGCACTCGAGAGTGGAACTGCAGGTGCTTTATCATCATCATGCAGCCTTGGAAACAATTCAGCTAATGCCATTCTTCCTAATAAGCCATATTCTGTTGTCGAGTCAGGAAGGACAGCAGCAGAAGAGAATGGTCCTGATGCTAATTCTCATGCTGCATTTAGGGCACCAAGAACATTGCAACCACCCCCAGGGACATTTTATAAACCACCCTCTAACAAATCAAAAGAAAATGGAGATGGTTCTTCTGCTAAAGCTTGTGCACCAACCAGTGCTAGCTCTGTGCTGCCCCAGGATAATACTATGAAACTGGCTAGGAGCTCAGCACTTCCATCAGGTGCTGCTGAACAAAACACAAACGAACAGAAATCTAGCTCAGAGGATATTCACCGCACAGATCTGAAGCCTGCTTACCATAGACTAAGACCAAAAAGGATCCAAGAACTGGAACACAGGGAAGCTCATTTTGTATAGGGTGCAAATTCCTCTTGGACTATATGCAATTTGTTGATGTTGCCAGTGGAGGCTTCCCTTTGCCCCTTCCTCCTTTGCCTTCCCTTGAGAATCCCACTTTCGTGCCATATTGGAGTTATTTTTATATATGCAGCATTTTAAAAATGGGGGGGAGGCCTGGGGAACTGTGAATTAAATAAGTCAAACATTTTGTAGTTCAGTAGCTTTCAATAAAAATGTGATACATTCCCAGTCTAGACACAGTAAATGGGTTCATTGAATAAGACACTGAGCTTCATTTCCTTGTGTGGAATGGAGTGCTTATTCATAGAGAAACAGCTATTTTTCTTAATAGATGTTATAATAAAAATGGAAGGTTTAATGTTAACTGTCTAAGCATAAACCAAAGCTTATGCTTTGCTCTGTAAAAGCATTTGTTCATTTTTCTAATCTGTGCAATTAAAGCTTTGCTCTTGAACAGGCTTACATACTGGCCAGTGTGGCCATAATTATGTATCATATGTGTATATTTTAGGCAGACATGGTTATCTGTTGCCAGTTTTCTATATTGTCACTTTAATATTTTTTTTTTTTTGTACAGCAAGGATGCACTTACTGAGCTTTACTCTTCAGAAACAGCAATCCGTTCACATCTGGTTTCTTGTATAGCTTAGTAAGTGGGGCAAATGTGCACAGCCTATTTCACTTGGGTGCCCTTCTGGACACACTCAGTTGCCGTGGTGCTGTCTTTCCCAGGTGAATGAAAAGGCAAGTGATTTGCTTGCTATAGGTCAGTTTTACCACTTAACCTAGTGTAACTGAAATGAAAAGCTTTGTTTCCAAGTTTCTGTGAAACAGCTAAAAATAACCAAAAATCAGCATTAGTAGGTGCATCTAATGGTTTTCACTTTGTAATAAATGGTTTTTATGTGTACACTGTGTTATATTTGCTTTAAAATATATTAACATGTTAACATTTCAGTGACTCTATGGCTTCTATATCTGGATTTCTTCTAACTTATTAAAATACAGATGTTTGGCCTTTGCAATAGTGTAGTACTCTCCTGCATCTGTCTTCCGGGGCTAGGGAGTGGCCTGCTTTTCTTTATGGGATTACAATTAGCACGACCCTTTCTTGCACACTGTAGAGTACAGTTGTTTTAGCATGGTACTTTCAACTCATGTTTGCACCAAGATGACTCTCAAAGGACTGCAAAGACAAAGAATCACTTTTCTGTTTTTGCAACAGGAAATACACTGGACTTTAATACACCATTACCTTTGCCAGTCTTCCCAAACACCACAGATAAAATCCTACACTCTGTTTGGTGGACATAATCTGATTTTTATTTCCAGAACTCTCAATGCTGGACTTTGATTCCTTGTCACATTTCCACAGAAGCAGGACTTGCATTCTTGGCAAAGGCCATCCTATCACATGGTTCTGGCCATGCCTGGGGTCATTTCTTTGGGGAGCTGCCTCTTAGCAAAGAAAAGCTCAAAGTCCCAGTTTCTGCTGTCTGCCCAGAGTGATGTTGGGAGTTGCAGAACAAAATAGGTGGAAAAGCTTCTTGACATAGGATGGGAATTTGTTCTACTTTGAAATGGAGGAGTGGGCTATATATACCCCACACCACTGGTAAATGAATCATGAAAGACAGTGTAGCATAACTTCATACCACAGTTGTGAAAGGATCAATATTGATTAGGATCACAAGACAGCAAAATAATTTGTGAATTATCATTAAATTTGTCTCACTATATTTAAGTGTTTTAGCATGTCTAGCATGGGATATGGTAATGGCTAAAGAAATTAATTAAACTTCTTGATTTAATAATTTCTTAATTTAATAAAGCTAGTTTGATATGGAGGGTCTCTGGGTCTCTAGTACTCCCCTGAGTAGAGACTACAGTAGTGAATAGTGACTCGTGAGAAACAGAAAAACATTTCTTGCTCAAGTCATAATACCAGTTATTACTGGCTCTTGCCATACTCCTTTTTATGTAATATCTGCTTCCATGTTTTGCTAGTCCAAAAGGTTTCTGCTCTTTTTAAGGTGTTTCCCACGGTGCCGCATGTGCCAGTGGACTGGGCTGGGAGCGGGAGAGCAGGGCCTGGTGCCTGTGGGTGGGGATCTGTAGGTGTTTCACAGCCCCATGTTATTGCAGGGAAAACATCCATTTGAAAAGATGATTTACGTGTCCCAGCTTTATCATGCCTTCAACTGTTTTTATGTAATACAAGTGAAGTAGCAAGGGCACGACTTTGGAAATGGAAGCCTTTGGAGCCTGTGTGGCGGCAGTGCAGGATCGGCCTCGGGGCGGGCCGGGGGTTCTCCCGGAGCCTTCCCGCCAGCCCCGGGCAGGGCGGCCTGAGGGGAAGGCTGGGAGCCGGCGGCCTCCGGGCCACTCTGTGACTTCTTCGTTTGTCGGTTCTCGTGGACATTTGCACGGCGGCGTCACGGCCGTGTTGGGCTCGGGCCCATGCGCTGAGGGCCTGCCCACCCTGTGAGGGAGCGGGGGGTCCGGCGGCCGCGGCAGCGGAGCCTTACGCCTAGTGGGAAAGACTTGGTTTCCTTTGGAACTGGAAATGTTTCGGCTGGCCCTTGTCGTTTCTTTTGGTTCAGATGCAGATTTTCCTCGATTGTGCTTTGAAATGGCTTCACTCCAATGGAACTGCAGCAATCCTACCCACCTGCCCCAGGTGGCAGACTGTGAGTCACGCGAAGTGCCAGAACCCTGCAGCTTGAACTCTGGGGAGGAAACCTTTTGCTGTCAGATTTGTTTGGTAATTGCATTTTCTGAAGTCGTAATGCACTGCCTCATCCCTCTTAAAGCTTTGGCAGAGTACCGACTTCTGTGAATTGCTGACCTAATTAGTCATGACAGCTGTTTGTTTAGTAGGGCCCCTGATGCTACCAGAACTACCCTTCTGAAACCGTCCTCTCAAACACGGGGTTTGTTCAGATCTGTAGAAATACAGAAATATCAACATCCTAGTACAGGTTTGACTGTGCTTGGGTAGGTCATATTGGCTATTTGGGAGGATTTTTATTCATGAGTCCTTAAACTCACCGACTGAGCTGTTCTGTATCAAGCAGGGGATTAAAACAATCTCCTTATACGACTGAGCAGTGTTATTCTGTGAGTGCTAACTGCATCTAAGATATGTGTTTCTTTGCTGCCAAGCTGAACATTCCCTCAGAAACCTTTCTCTTTCAGCAGTTCTTGCACATGAGGTAAGCTTTTGTGGTAAGTTTTCAAGGTTTTTGTTGCTTCTGTGTAAGAAGTCTGTGTTTTGCTTGCAAATCCGTGAACTCTTTAGCTTCCGTGTAGCAGAGGCCTAACGGAGCTAATCTGAAAGCTGACACAAAACGCTCCGCGGAGGCAGCGCACGGATGGTAACGTTGGTAACTTAGCTCACAGAGTGTCTGTGCTTTTTGAGTGACTTTGCTGCACACCACTGTGGCTCACCATACAGTGATCTCAGAGCACGTAGACTTAATTCTGTTTGAGAGAAACTAAATTGGAACGTGTGCTTCAGCACCGTACCTGGTGCACTGCAGCTGCTAATGCACCTTGAGCCCCTGCCTGGAGCTCATCTGAAGTAACCCCTAGGCAAATAATGCATGGGTCCTGGATTCTCAGCACCCACTGTTTCATTGTAGAGCTGCTCTTGTTGGGCCATCCCACTTGTCAATGTACACATAATATGTTGGGAAAATAGAACAAACCCAATGTTTCAACTTCCCATTAGTAAAAGGTGGTGGGGAGGGAGGACAGGAAATGTTGTTTTCAAATGGTGTTATTTAGAATATTCCTGGAAATAAGTCTTACAGGAGGATTCTTTGTAGACAAGCCTTTCTGAATAAAATGTTCTATCTGCATGCCTATTTATATTCATTGAGAGAGGGTAATTCTTTTTCTAATTTAGAGATCCAAGATGCAAAACTTGACTCGAAAAGCCCCAACCTGTGTTTGTGTAGTTTCCTTTCCACACACATCTGTTTATTGATATGGGGTACATCTACACACACCCACTCCTACAGTTAGTCTAGGCAAAACTGTGTTAGCATAAATTGTGTTAGCTTTCTGGAGAGCCTGTGTGGAGGGACATGCTCTTCTACATGTGTAAGAATGTCTCACAGGTTAGGAAATGGTTTGCATGCTGGAAAGCATTGTTGAACATTATAAGTGCTGGCCCATGAGCACACTCAATACACCTAAGTCTGCATATTTTCAAAGCTATCTTTTCAGATAATTTTTTAATTCTCCTTATTTTACAGAAATATTTGCATGTGGTACTGTAGAGATTACTGGGGATGTTTCTATAGTTTGCTGGACAAATAGCATTTAATCAGACTTTATTTTTAGTCGACGGTCAGGAATAAGCCTGGAAATAAGAAAACAAAATTCTGATATTTAAAATGTGTGAACCCATATATTTAAAGTAGGTGCTCATGAGGCACATCACAGGGAACTTTATTACTATATCTACTGTAGGTATAATGCAAGAACTGTCACCAAACATCTATTTCCACCCATTGCTTTCTTTGTGTTCTGGTACGTAAGTAGAATGTCTCGTGTTTTGTTGTTGCTGGCAATAAACTACAGATCTTTAGGAAACAGCTAAGTCGTAGTGATGACTGTGGGTAGAGCTACAGTGAAATTGTGCAGTGTGCTCCAGAAGCTGAACTGTATTTTACCCTCCCATGTAAAGCCCTGCATAAGCTTTCTCTGTTTACTTCTGAAGATCCCTTTGTAGAGCTAAAAAGCAGAAATGGGTCACAGGAGCAGCGGATGAAGTTGACCATAGAAAGCAAAATATCCCCTACCATCATCCAATTGTGCTGTTAAAAATCTAATTAGGAGAGATTAGTTTAATCTGTTAGAGCTGGGGTGGACAGCAAAAAGAGATCCATTTTCTTAAAATAACTTGCCTTAGGATTTTAGAGGTAAAATGCTTGTTTGCTGCATAAAACAATTAAATTATCTGTTTGCCTCACACTTTGTAGGGCTTAAACACAGTCTGCAGCTGAGAAGCAGTGGCAGGGCTGGTTTCTCTGCTTTGCACTGCCATTAGTCAGAGTTAGCTTCTATCTGCGGCTTTCTGAAGCTTTGTTTCCCTGTCTAGATTGAAGCAGGCTGAGTCTTACCTGTGATATGAACATATGCTCAACAGAAATTATATCAAAGCCACTTGTAAAAGAGGAGGCTGCCACAGAATCATAGAACAGAATCATTAAGGTTAGAAAGGACCTTCAAGGTCGAGTCCAACCTTTGCATAAAAACACCACATCAACTAAACCACAGCAATAAGTACCATGTCCAGTCATTTCTTGAACACTTCCAGGGACAGTGATTCCACCACCTCCCTGAGCAACCCTTTCAGTGAAAAAATTCCTCCTGATGTCCAACCTGAGCCTTCCCTGGCACAGCTCGAGGCCATGCCCTCTTGTCTGTCACTGTTTGCCTGGGAGAAGAGGTCAACCCCATCTTACTACACCCTCCTTGCAGGCAGTTGTAGAGAAAGGTAAATTCTCCCCTGAGCCTCCTCCCCTCCACACCCCAGCTCCCTCAGCTGCTCCTCACAGGACCCGTTCATTCTCCAGACCCTGCCCCAGCTCTGCTGCCCTTCTCTGGACTGGCTCCAGCCCCTCAGCACCTTCTCTGGGGAGATGTGCCCACAGCTGGACACAGCCCTTGAGGTGGTGCCTCACCAGTGCCCGGTACGAGGGGACAATCCCTGCCCTGGCCCTGCTGGCCACACCACTGCTGATATGGGCCAGGATGCCATTGGCCTTCTTGGCCACCTGGGCACAGCTGGCTCATGGTCAGCAGCTGTCAACCAGCGCTCAGGTCCTTTTCCACTGTGCAGCTTTCCAGACACTCTTCCCCCAGTCTGTAGCATTGCCTGGGATTGTTATGACCATTTGGCAAATATTTGTCACACTGGCCAGTCTCCAGTCATCTGGGATCTCCCTGGTTTACCAGGATGGATGATAAATGATGGAGAGGGGCTTGGCGAGGTCTTTTGCCCGTTCCTTCAGTACTCCTGAGTGGATCCCACCCTGCCTCATAGACTTGTGAGTGTCTGAGTGACACAGCAGGTCACTAACCTCCTAATAGATTGCAGGGGAGGTTTTCTGCTCCCCATGCCTGTCTAACAGCTCAGGGGACTGGTTGCCTTGAGGATAACCAATCTTCATGTTGAAGACTGAGGCAAGGAAGGCATTAAATACCAAGGCCTTTTCCTCATCCTTGGTCACAATGTTTCCCTCTGCATGCAATAAAGAATGGAGATTTCCTTTGGCCCTCTTTTTGTTGTTAATGCTTTTATAAAAACACTTTTTATTATTTTTCACAGCAGTTGTCAGTTTGAGTTCTAGCTGAGCTTTTGCCATTCTAATTTTCTCTCTACGTGACCTAGCAATATCCTTGCACTCTTCCTGAGTTGGCTGTCTCTTCTTCCAAAGGCTGTAAACTCTCTATTTATCCCTGACTTCCAGTGAAAGTGCCCTGTTCAGGCAAGGCTGGTCTTCCTCCCTGCTGGCTCTCACCTTTCAGGACTTAGGGACGACCTGATCCTGTGCTTTGTTATCCTTTGTGCCAGACGCCGGGTTAAAGTGGGTGGTTTGGTGGCATCTGTGTGCAGGGGCTCCAAGGTCCTGCCACGATGCTGGGAAAGAAGCAGAGTGCAGTGCTCTGCTGTAGGAGTGGCAGTGGGCTCTGGGGGAATCTAGACAGTGTTAAATTCAGTGAAGCAGTTTTGTGGAGGATTTTCAAAGGTGTCCCCAAAGCCCTGTGAAGGGGAAAGAAAAAGGCAAGCATTGCCACTTGCTTTTTAATTTTTTTTTTTAATAATGAAGGCTGGTTTGTTGTTCAGCTTCTACTTGGAAGAACAATCACAGGGAAGCTGTGATGGTGGTTATACAGAGTCATTGCCCAGCATGTACGCTGGTGGGAGGCTTTGCTGCATTGCTGTTTCAGATGCCCTTTACAGATAAAAATCTATAGGGAATTCAGTGTTCACTCAGTTCATAAGTGTAGTGGTCTTTTTCTGATTTTAGGAGAGTATTGTTATCTATGTAAATGAACTTCTTTTTTGGAAATTGAATTTCTTTGAGCGCCTGTTCTCTTTCTGATTGCAGCAGTCCCAAGCCACCACTGATTTTATGAGCAGAGTGCTGCCTGTAAAGAATGAAGATAGATCTCCACCATGACTAATCACTCCAGAAGTTCACGTACTTCCTCAGTCCAAGTGGAGTTCTCCACACATTATTACTAGGTACTATTCTTTATCATGGTTCTACTGTACTTTTTTATTTTAGGATTTTGCTCTTCTTAAAGTAGTAAAACTTGAATCTTAACCACACAAATCTGTTCATTTTGTCTGAGTAATGCCCAGATAGGAAAGGATATTTCAGGACTGAAAATTAATTATTCTTCATTTATTCTGGGCTGCTACAGAATCTGAGGTTTATCTGTCTGGTGCCTTCTGACTGCATCATTTAAGTTCTTCTTTTCCTAAAAAAATGAGTTTTGTCTCATTTTCACCTGTCTAATTTAGGTTTCAAAGCAGTATAAGGTTAACTCACATCCGTGAAACTGTTTGATTTAGGAAAACAAAGTTCTTTCCTTGTTGCTCCTAGCAAAGGTTTTATAAACAAACTAGTCTGGGAAGATCAAGTTGTTCATCCTGAAATTAGAGGTGGATCTGATGAGGAGTGTAGAAACTTTCGTAAAATTTTGTATGCTGATTGAATTTCATAAGTTAATACCATAAATTTAATATTTATTTAAGTACTTTTAAATTCTGACTCGTGTAGCACAGTGTTAACCTTGGCAATCAATCTAGTAGTCACTTTCTTGCAGAGCATTTGAGCACTTTTTGTCCCTTTATGCGTATTTATTAGGTTGTCTGGTCTGTCATTTAGTTACTTCTCTTATAAGCATTGGCTCCCTGTCACTGTCAACAAATATAACTAGCAAGGCTCAATGTAAAAAAATCTTGAAGATTACATGGCAAGCACAATCTGTATTACCTGACTTACTGCCCTTTTTTTCCCACCAAGGTTTATTTGGTTTGGCTTCTTTACTACTTATACTTTTAGTCTCAGAAATATAGTTAGATTTTTGAAAGCAAATGCTAGTAGTCATTTTATCTGGCAGTTGTCATCTCATTTATGGCCTTGTGTTTTCTAGCTACTAGTAGCACAGCTGCTACTGGTTCAAGAGTGGTGCAGGTATGTCATACACAGCAAGATACTTGGAAACATTAGCTAGGAGTCTCTGTAGTACTGTGGAATCTCTCATTGAGACAGAAACTCTTAATGATGTGTGTCTGTCCTGGTTTTGTCTCAAACTGATACAGTGGCTCAGTAAAAAACCACCAGGAGGAAAAGGGGCCATTGGCAGACTACAGATGTTATGGCCTTGATATGAAAGCTTGAATTTCCTTTCACAGCTGTTGCAGAAAGATTGCAGTATCCATCTGGGATTTAGAGGAAGGCAAGAGGAGTTGGACTGCAAACTGTCTCTTCCCTCATTTGTTCAGCTGTAGAGTTCATTCTTCAGAGTAGCAACAGATGAGCCCTGGGCTACACAAAAGTGTCAGAAAGCTGTCTGACTGCCTATTGTCGGCCACTCAAAGTGGGAGGCTGTCACACCCCAAAGTGTATTTCTTCAAACCATCGGGTGTTAGTCCATTTACTCTTCACAACAGCAGTAGGTTTCTGTAGCTAGTCTTACTTCTTGCTGTCTAACTTAAGCAGTTAGAGTTGATGGAGGGACATTGAAAATAGTATGAAACTGTTGATCTCCAAAATATGGAAAATGCTCCAAGTTTGGTTTTGCATGGATGTTCTTTATGCAGAACCGTTGCTATTGGATCCCCAGTTAGCAGCATGTTTGACCCTTACTGTTTGACCCCAAATATCCTTCTTCAATCAGTTTCATGCCTGGTATGTCAGAAGAGATTGCACATTCTTTAGGGTCCCCTTCTACCAGGGTTAGTCACAGCTGATGCCAACCCTTCCCTAGTGCTGGCCACCTCTTCCCTTGAAATTCCTTTGCAGATCATAAAATGTGGGCCTGAGATGATTTTCTGAAATAATCAAATATCTTATCTGATGTTTTTAACTACTGCTTTGTTGACCCATCAGGCCAAAATATCCTGACTTGTTTTCCAAACCTTGTCTCTTAAAATCAGACAAAATCTCCTTCAATTACTATAATTGTCAGAATCAAAATTCTGGAAGAATACTGAAAAGTGATACTTAAAAATACTGTCTAATCCATGAGTGGCTTTACCAGTGCAAGTTTTTGTAGAGGTTTGGGTAATCTGCAGTGGAGGCCCCCCAGTCTTCCTGTGAAATCAGTTCTACTGCTTCACCATTCTTATAATTAGAGTGTGCTTTCCAATATCTGACTTCCATTTCCTTTCCAATGCTCTCCCAGTTACTGATAATGCATAAAGAAACTACTCTTCAATCCTTTAAATCCCATAGAGCAACAATAAAGTAGGAAGTTGATGCAGGTAGCAAATTTTAATGATTTGTTGGGTTTTTTTTAACAGGCCCAATTATCTGATATTTGGATTTAAATGTCAAATTTCCTTTTCCTTTTGAACGCGAAGATTTGTGGTGGTTATTAGGAGTCATGAACCTGAAACACAGGGCATGCAATGGTTTAAATTCTGTGGTGTATCTATTAAAATGTAATGGGAGTGCCTGAATTTAGAAACATAAAAAAAGAGATCCTGTAGTTTTTAAGGAAATGGCAACAGAATGGATTTGCTTTCATAAAATCCATTTCAGACTCTGTTAATCAATATACATTTATCATATCTGAATGGTAGACCTAATTGTATCATAATAGCTAAACAGCTTTGTATAAACTAACGTCTAGTAGTAAATCCATCTTTTCCTGGAAAAAAATTAGTTTAAAACCACAGATTTATTGTGATAAATGATGCAACAATGGACTGCCTTCATTACATACAAGTCCAAGTTAATAGCCAGATTCAATGTTCATGACTTTTTTTCTTTGAAAGAGATGTTTTTCCTCTCTACTGCTTTTTGGTGCTGATAAATGTGTCACAGGAAGTAGCCTCCAAACAGAGGAAACTCACAATTTTTCATGCATGGTAATGTATCGAGTGCAAAATTAAATGGTGCAGACAATGAAAGGAACTGATCTCTGTGGTAACGTAATCTTAAAATAAGAACAGAAAGCTGCTACTTTGCTCTAAGGTCTGTTTCTGCTGTCAGCTGAGAAATGGCAATACACCCTTTGCCACAGGTTAACCAGAAGTATTGATGCAGAAGAATGAACTTCTTTAGGCAAGTCAGACTTCTACTCTGGAAGAACTGGATCCTTCGGAAAAGACAAAAGGTAAAGTATTCGTCTTTGGATTTCAGGTTTGAACCATGCACTCCACTGAATTAATTCATTGGTACATTTATCAGCATGTAAAACTCTCAAGTCCCTGGAAGAATCACATGTGATCTTTGTAGGGGCCTGTTGTCTGGCATCTTGCAGTTTGCAAAGCTGCCCTTTACAGACCAAACATAGAATAGCTGTGTTGGGATTTTCTTTGACAAATAATATTGTGTACTAGAAGAGTTGTGGGTAGTAATATTTATTTATTTTCACATAAAATGATCTGTTGTTAGAAAACATTATGAACACCATTCAGCTCAGGAAGGTTTGATTATTAATTTTAGACTTGCTCTTCACACTCAGCTACGCTTAGGTGGGATTTAGTTAGGACCTTACAGTTCACACAGATTGGGTCTTTCTTAGTATGGCTGAATGACATAAGTAAAGCAAAAGCCAGAAGTATTTTAAGTACTTTCAAATCCTCTTAGATCTTATGATATTTCATCTAACAGCAAGACTTCATTGCAGAGTCAACAGTTGATCCACAGCCAATTTAAGCTTCTCACATTTATATGGTCTTATCACTGTGCTTGCTCCATTACAGCTCTGTCTGAATATTACATTTCTCTGTGCATGTTACTGGGATTTCTGGCTATTTATCATGTGGTTCTGCAGGCCTATGGGCTGCTTTCTGATACTTCTAGTGAATTCTGAGACACCTTCGTGTCCTCTGGATAAGGTCCACCTGAAAGGATCAGAGGTCCGACAGCACTGGTCTGAGCTTACCACAAAACACGTGGCGTACCAGGTTGAAAGAAAGCTTCTCTTGGGCTTCAGACTTCAATCTTTTCCAAACTAGTTAACTCAGACAGAAAGGAGCTACCGAATTCAAGTCTGAGGATTTTGATTTCCAGGGGATGAAGAAAGAATCAACATCTGAGCATTAACACAGATTAACTCTGCAGCAAAGGTGGACCAAGGAGTCTCTCCAGTTCTTGCCCCTCTGAGTTTATGAGTGTTTAGTGCTTGTCCCAGATGGTTTACCAAATGGGGGGCAATGGATGTTGATCAGACCTTGTGGACCCTGCTGGGAAGGGTCTGTAGCACTGTACTCTGAGCTGTGTGCAACAGCTATCAGGTTTCCCTCTCTAATAATTGTGTCATTTGCCCTTTGCTGCTGGTAAGATTTTGTCTGCTTTTTAAAAGATCAGGCATACATAGCTTCCTAGATGTTGATGGGTGGGCTTTTTGTTATTGTTCTGTTTTAAAAAAGAAACCCTTAAGAGGAAAAATATGAAATAGCAAATTGTTGCCTGGTGTAAAGCTTTCTACACTTCTGCTGTAAGAATATGTTGTGCTTGACTAAAACTGTTAGACAAAATTATAGTGGAAAAACAGGGTAGCTCAAAAAAAATTCCTTAATTATGCTGTGGAGTGCCTTTTGCCTAAAACAACATTCACATGTAACCCATCTTGTCTTTGGCTCTGCTGCTATGTGCATTATTATTACATATTTGGTACTTGACTGGGGAGGAGGGAGCAAAGGTAAAGAAACAAAAAGGGCTTTCCTGTGCATGTGCAACCCTGAAGATATTTTGTCCTGGCTGTTACAGGGAGGAGCAAAAAAGTGCCATGTGTCTGGACACAAAAATCCTGTTGCTGTTCCTCAGAGCCCAAGGCCTGTGTAACAGGATCAAAGGATTGTAGTTTCAAACCTCTGCCAAAACACACAGAGGCAGTAAAACAAACTGAAACACAGGAGTGGAGGAAACAGACTGAAAACCAGGCAGGATGTTGCTCTGTGGTAAAGCAGTGCCCTTGATTTTCTGACATGACACGGAGCTGGTGACTGTTCTAAGTGTATTGAAAGGTCTGGGCAATAAAGTGGCCTTTGATGGAGTCTTCTATGTTATTGAATGAGGTGTTTGATCTTAATGCATACATTTCTACAGGTATTAGGAAATTAATAACATTGAAATGAATTATGACAAGAAGTGAAAAGTAAAGGTCAAAGTATGTAAAGCTTATGCTGAAGTGTTTTACCTTTGGGTAAGCACAGTATACTGAAAGCCTGCTAATGAGCCCAGCAGTGACAAAGCGTGGATTTTAAAAATCCTTTTTTTTCTTTTATCTAATCCTTGTTGTAGAGCCATGCACTACCTGCTGCCTCTTTTTACCTCAGTTAGGAGGCTTAGAAACATCTTTAAAGAGACAGAAAAGCCACTGAGCACTGAGTTAGTGGTGATGCTTCATGGCATTCTGATGAAATTCTTTTGGGCGCACTTTTCAAATGGTGAAGCAGGCAAAGGATAGCCATGGGCACGTGCTGCACTGCTTTCTGCTATGAGAAGAGGTCTCATCTCTTTAGCCACCTAGTGACTCTATTGTGGTCTATTTGTAAAATTTATTTTTAATTTATTTTTTCCTTTCTTTCCAGCTTCGTTTTCTAGTGGAGCTTGTATGGCCTCTGACATTGTTTCTTGCACTTGTCTGGCTGAGGAAAGCTAATCCACTGTATCGCCAACATGAATGTAAGAATGTTTAAGATGTCATCATGATCTGACTTGTAGGTAGTGGCCAGGTGTTCTCAGACAGGGATATTTGGACCTGTTTGCAGAATGTTACTGTCCAGTGGTGAAAGAACAGACTTCAGTTCAAGTAGCTTTGTTAATTGTAGCCATGTAGTGTAAGACTTACCAGTGAGGACATTAAAAAAAGTCCAGTTTTCCTGTGAGATGCTTTCTGGTCACACTTACCTGGGTTCTCAAGGTGCTATCTAGTTTTTGTTTTCTGTAATTCTGATACAGAGAAAGTACTACCTCACTACCTATTTTAAAAGCCCTTCACATTACCCAGAATTAATTTCTGTTGAAAATAGCCATATTGCTTATATTGCTGACTTCTTTTTTCTCCATAAAAGATAAACCTATATGATTCCTATCACATTCCTTTTGTAGAGAGCCAACTCATCATGCTATTTATATTCACAAAGACTGCATTGCAAAGGACACCTAACAATTTATATTTTGTATTTCACTACTCTAGGTCACTTCCCAAACAAGGCAATGCCATCAGCAGGAACACTGCCGTGGTTGCATGGCATCTTCTGTAACATGAACAATCCCTGTTTCCGCAGCCCAACCCACGGAGAGGGTCCAGGTGTGGTGTCCAACTACAAAAATTCAATGTAAGCAGAGCTGTCTGTGTGAGACTGGGTTGCAGCAATACAGGCCTGCTAGGGAATTGCTAATAGCTTGTTCTGGGCGCCTGTTGGGCATTCATGGGCATGAATGATGCAGGTAGAAAGGCTGGAGTATCCTCACCTTGCTTAGAAAGGTCTCACCACACCAAGGAATGTTTTAAAGAATCGTTCTGTAGTGTGGATGAAAAGGGAAGATAATAATACACCAGTGTGAAAACAGTGGAAGACAAAAATTTTCAGTTCCAGCACTTTGGTTTCATGCTAACAATGGTCAGCAAAGTTGAAACAGAGCTCACAATGGTAGGTTTGGGCCCTTTAGAGAGAGACTTCAGTGCAAGTCTCTAGGGAACACATGTTCACTTAATAAAAGTCCATAAGAACCTGCTTACTGAATGTCTTGGGACAAATCTTTTTGATAAAAGAGCATGAAATTCCTAAGCCTTCTTTTCTCATCACTAGAGTTGTCCCTTCTGAGTGAGAGATCTGATGGAATGGCAGCAAATAAGAACCTGCACTGCCACTTCTTATGTAGCACCTGTTTTGGCTATATGCTTGTGAGACTTTAATCAGCCCATAACCTTCAGATGCTAAGCTTATTTGCAAAATAGGAGAATGGGAGATTTCCAGACTATTACTGAAGAGGGGTTGTGGGAGTGTTTCATTGCATTGTTTGTTATAGCTGAATCATGAAATAAAGTATAGCAGGCGAGGATCCTTAGAATGAAAAAAAAAACCCTGTCAGCCTAAATATAAAAAATGCTCCAAATCTCCCAGTTTCAAAGTCCACTTTGGAGCATCCAATGATTAAAATTCATGAGCTAATAATGTGAAGGCTCCTGTCATGTGAAAGTCTGTAATGTGGACTTAACTTACCATTTGACCTTTTGTTCCTAGTGAACAGGATTTAAAATAATCAGCTGAACATTTTTGGTGGGGTACAGTCAAACACACAGTGAAGCTAGAGGGTTCTGTTTTCTGTACATTCTAGCTTTTCTAGGTTGTTTGTTACAGAGCAAACTGTCACTTTGTCAGTCCCAGTAAATTCAGTGTGCTACAGCATTAGTAAATTAATTGTGTTTTCTGAAAGAATTTGGTCTTTCCTGTTTGTTGTTTCCTGTAAGCTAAAATGAGTCATGTGGACTGAGATATACTATTGCATGCATGGAAAAACATAATACTGTTAAAAAAGTGTAATGGCCTTACCTGATAGTAAGAATTTTTTTATGTTAGTTCATAAACACAGGATCTGGTTGCATCCTTGCTTGACCTACATGTTCTAACCCAGAACCAGTAGTTGGATAGCTGCCTGTGACTATTTGTTACTTATGTTTTTCTGCTCCTCCTAGAAGAAATATTCTGAGGGAACCTAACAATTTGGAGGGGACTGATGTGTGAGAGGAAGGATGTTTCTGTTTGTGAATGATTCCATGTCACTTGCTAGGCTGAGCATGTGCCCAGAGTGCCCCGTTCAACTGCTGGAGCTGGGCCTGGGCTAGAACCAGGGCAGATTTGTGCTATAACTGTGAGATACAAGTTGTCTAGGGAAAGTCCTGTGTCCCCAGAAAGACCAGCGTGGCTAATGAAAAAATGTATGAGTGGCCAAACTTCTGCAACACCTCTTAAAACTTCTGTGGGCTTTCAAATCGAACTGAACCCCAGACCACCTTATACTGAGGACAAAACAACTTATTTTTTTCCTCATCCCTTATACAGAGAGAGTTAACTTTACTTTTTTTCTTCTTCTTCTTCTTTTTTAGGTTCATTTGTTTGTTTGGTGATGGTTTTTTTACTTGAAAGGTTCTCAAGAGTCATCACTCCTAAATTATTGTTTCTCTGTTATTTCTCCTTTCAGCCTTGCAAGGGTGTATAAAGATGCTCAGGAGCTTTTACTGGAAGCCCCTGAAATCCATGACCTTGGAAGAATCTGGGAAGAACTGATCATTATGACTCAGTTTATGGAAACAATGAGAACTAATCCTGAAAGAATTGCAGGTAATTGTTGTGTCTGTATCCTTTAGACTGTTTAATTTTTCCTTCTGAGAGCTGGATAGTAGTTACTTTGGAGGCTGGCAACACTATAGTTTATTCCAGGTGTAACTGTTACTCTGGTTACTGTTAGAGTAAGTTAAAAACCATTCAGTGCCAAACACCTGTCATTTAAGGGAAAGGAGAGAGGCAGTCACCTCTGTTCTACAACCATCTTCCTAGAATAATGAAACAAGCAGACAAAACTTGAAAAGCATGGATATCTCACCACAAAAAATATAACTTGGCTGAAGAAATGTCATTAATTATTATTACAGTAAAAGAAGCAGAAGCAGTGAGAAAGTGTCACTGGAAGATGCAGAGGAATGGAAAATTAGGAACATGTCTGAATATATGCCAGGAGCATAACCCAGAGAAATGCTTAGAGGTACTTTGTTACTCTCTTAGATAAATCACATTTGAAACAGTGAAGAAGGAAACTCTTCATAATGTCTTTAGAAGGAAAAAGCATTGAACAATTATAAATAGAAGTGCAAATGGCAAACTCATTGCATTAACTTTTATTTAAAGCAACTTGCCAAACTCAAAACACAGTCCTGGGGAAAATAGGGAATGGTATCATTGTAAATTTTTTGGACTTGAAGTACAGAATTTGAAAAGGTACTGCTAAAACTAAAGGTATAAAAATGGTCTGGCTTTGTGAATTGATCTGTCCCGTTCTCAAATCCTTTGTCAGAGGAATAGCATTCTTATTAAAATTAGTCACTCTCTATATATTTTTTAATAAGATGTATATAAACCATGTGATACACATAGTCCACTGTCCTATCAGAGGTTTATAACTAGAAGTAAAAAAGGAATTATTTCCTTGTAAATAACAGTGAGACAACCAAATGCCCCAAAATGTAAACAAGAACTCTGGTATAAACTGAGCTGTTGTTTGTACCCAGTCATAGAAATCAAATCTGAATATTTAGAGGTGAGGAAAAGCATGTCATGCCGTGAGTTTGCTATGTATTGCTAAGGGACCTCATCCCATGGTTTAGGAAGTTGCCTTTGAATCCCATATCAACTTTAGTCATTAAATACAGAGTACATTCCTGCCAATCCTGTGACATATAATGTTAATTCTCCTTCAGAATCTGTGGGGGTTTTAAATGTGTTTTACTTAAAAAAAAAAAAAAAAGTTTGGTATTTCCTATTATATAAAACATAGTAAAAAAAGTCAGTTCTGAAGGAACTTTAAATTTTTTTAATGAATAAAATATGAATTACCATCTATCTTCATACAGAAAAAAGTTACTGAAAGATTGGCTGTTTAAGTTGTCTGTTTATAGCTTACTACTATTGCTTTTAAGTGACAATCTTAATAGAATAGCTGCAAAGTTGAGCAAGGAAAAATTTGCAAAGTAAAGAGTTGTGATTGCCCCTTCTGCTGATTCCTGAAATCAGACCTACCTCTCAAGTCCTCCCTCCTTGTCAAGTCTCCCTTTGCTCTGACGCTTTTGATGAGGTGTATCCTTGTGGTGTGCTTTTTCCTCCACACTGCCTGGATGCCCGGAAAGGCATCAGTAAGAATATGAGAGACAGACCCCTGCTATTGTTTTCAGTGTTTACTGCTTGAATAAATATGTGGAGAAACAATTGAAGACGTTCTCGGGCCCTCAGGCCAGAATATGCTTAGTGCAGATGGAATTGTGGAAGTTGGTTGGCAAACTCTGATAAGACTCAGCTCACAGAATGGAGTGCATGTTTATTAGGAAAGTCTAAAGTTACATTCCCTGTGTCAGTAGGATACACACTGCTCCTGTCAGTTTCAACTGCCTGTTTGAAAGACTAGAAGAGTTAGAGCTATTCAAGCATTCTTTACCAAAGTCTGTGGATACTGTGTGAAGAACCTTTAATAAAGGTAGAATTTAGTAAAGTTATAATAAATATTCAACGAACATGAGCAACATTAAGTTTCCAAGCTTTTCTCTTGTACCATGTTGAGGCAGAATTCTCACTGATAAGATTTGTGACAGAGACAAGTTTTATAAGATTGGAACTGTTTGACTTTAGGAGCAGCAGTATTTTGAGTATTGTTACAGATAGTATCAGGGAAATTTGATGGCCTCTTACATGTGTCTAATTTAATACTGGGTGTTCTCACTGGTTTGCCTGAAGAATAGTTGTTAATTAGTTTAATATGAAGCATAAGCAACTCTTTATGCTTGTCCAAAGAAATTGAGTTTTTTCTCATGGGAGATTTTCAAGGATCATTTTTTCAATGTTAGAGAATAAGGTTAACTAACTGAAATTGATTAACAGTAAGTGATAAATTAGTGTAAATGTACAGAGTTGACTGCAGTTATATACACAAGGCTCAGAAGAAAGGACACTAGGAACAGTAGCATACTTGAATCTGAACATTTAAAATAAAGCATTACATCATAAAAAGTCAGACACTTTCAAATGCTATCAGGGCTGCTTTCAATGTGTCCATTGCTGTGGCCCTAGTCTGAAACATCTTTGAGAGGTCAGATATGCAGAGCCAGAACACTCAGCATTTTCTGATTATCATTTCCCAACAAAGGATTAAAATGATTTTGAATTGCAAAAATAATTTTAGCCCCAGTTAGTCCCAACTAGGTATAAGAGCCAAAGCACATTCTTTTTGCAGGTTTAAGCCAGGATATGAGATGTTCTTTAACTTCCTTTGTTTGGTATCTCACTGATCTGTGTACTCCTTTTTCATCCAGGAAGAGGAATACGAATTCTAGACATTTTGAAAGATGGGGAGACTCTCACTTCCTTCTTGCTAGAAAATGTTGGCCTCACAGATTTTGTTGTTTACCAGCTTATTAATGCTCAAGTGCGCCCGGAACAGGTGGGTAGAGTTTAACAGTTTGCAAGTCAGTATCTGTGAGGAAAGAATCTCCTTTGATGTGCCAAGTAGCCTCAGTGAAGGCCTTGTGCCCAGAATAACTGATGCCTTATGGGTAATTTTTACAATTTCTCCCTTTGCTTTTTGTGAATCTAGAGGAAGAGATGTTTGGTTTGTCTTTAAAAAAAACCATTTTGAATATGCATTAAATATTAATAAATTATTTTTAAAACAGCAAAAATACTGTTGTTGCACCCAAATAATGAGCGCAAAGAAACAGTACTGGCAAATACTGCATCCATCCCCCTGATTGAAGACTTGACTCAAAAGCATAATGAAGCTGTGCATCCTTTTGAGATAGTCCTGACGAGAGAAGAACTATTAGAAGTTCTTAGTTTATAATTTAAATTCTCTGCCCTAATGTCAACATGGTGGCTTTTTGGTATTGTCTGACATAAATTGGTGGAAGTGGAAAAGCAGATCCACATTTTTAGATGCTGATTGAATAATAGATCTTCTCAGAAAATTCAGAGTGAAAAGTGAAAGTCAAATCCCTCTTGAAGCAGCTAAGCAGGGAACTGTTTAACCAAGTCCAGGCTGTCTCTGCTTCTGCATGTATGTGCTGTAGATGCTTTTGCATGGTGGCTGGGAGCTATATGAGGAATGCTATTTTGATGAATGAATGTTGCTGAGTTGGAATTCTGGATCAATTTCTACACTTCATTTGTGTGGGTGGGAGCAAGTGAATAATTGAGGCTGGAAGACACAATTCCTCTGTTTCACTGCCACATAAAACGCAAATACTGAAACTGTGTGTGGGCAGAAAAGAGGGAAGGCATTCATGACCTTTTATGCAGTTGCTTTTGTACATCTCAGGTTCCAGCTGGTGTGACCAGTAGCCAAATTACTTATCTGCTGTATTCTTGATTGGTACCTGGGGAAGCCCTTCCCTCTCCTCACTTTATCATGAAGCAAAACCACAAGATCATACCAAACCCAGTTTCAAGTGATATATCCTACATATAGGATATTTTCACACTTCGTGTCAGCTGAGATGTTGAAAATTTGCTTCCTTGCTGCTTGTGACAAGGAGAATAAATACAGATATCCTGCTGGGTTTCCCTTTCCCTATTCGTCTCTAACCTTCTGCACCGGAGATCTGCTGTGTCAGGAGAGCTGAATGCTGCTGTGTTGGACTCTATTAGCTCCCCAGTGGCATTCATTCATCTACTGCTCAAAATTCTGCTTGCCAGCATATGCAGGATTGAAGTTTTCAACCCCATCACAAAAAAAAATGATTGAAACCTGCTGGAATGTGGTGTCTTCCTGCTTATTTTCTGTGCTGATGTTGAAAGAGATGTAGTTCTCCTCATGCTGGAAATTGAAGAAATTGAGCATTGGTTAGATGAAGCTGGAGGAGATCTGGTGTTAAATACCACTTTTGCTGCCCTCTATAGAGTTTCCTTGTTAGCAGTAATTACAGGAATACAAGATCATCTCACCAGAGCTGATTTACAGCTCTGAGGAAAGAAAGTGCTGAGAATCACCCACCTGCTTCTTTCAGGTGAAAATTTTTTAGAAAAACCAATCTCATCATTTTAAAGACACAACGAGACAATAATTTTCGGTAGGAATTGAGCAGTGCATTTTCTGTGGGAGATAATTTGCTTCATTCCAATACCCCTTCTTCATAAGCAAGTTGCTTGGGCTGGACTTATGCAAGGTTGAGGTGGAAGTTTCAGAGCCATGACTAGACCCTAGATCTATGGTTGTCTTAATCCTCAAATATGATAGTTCATCTCTAGCTCCTCATGCTGCCCTGCCCTCTGTTAGCCTGCGTATTTCTGTACACCCCTTCCCCCTGCTGCTGATGACACAGAGCTGATCAACCTGAAAGCAACTTGTTTACAAAAGCCTGGCTGTTGCCAACAGCTGGCTGGAGATCTAGGTCTGAGCCGCCTGGGAGTCAGGAAATGACACACAGAGCTGAAAGCCAAACCTGATCAAACAGCCAGCTAGCTGAAAAAATAATTTGGACTTCATTCTTGCCAGCTTTGGCTAAACAGTGACACATTGATTAAAAAAAAAAAGTATTGAAGTTTCCCTCTGAGGGCCTGCTTTTTTGAGTCATTCTAAGATAAAGATAAGAAACTGATGTTAAAACACAATAAGAAGTTTGGGAAAGATTGGCAACAGCACAGCCTACCGGAAAAATTGGAAGGGCGGAGGTTTGATGTTTTTCTAATCTCATCTGTTCGTGAACATTATTGAAATGCAGTTACAGTTTGTAAATAACAACTCTTTTTTTTTTTTTTTCTCTGTGTTTAGCCTTCTCAGTGACGTTAGTGCCACTGTCTCCTCATTTCACAAGTCAAATCAAGGTTCCCAGGCTGCCTCTCTGTGCAGCCCAGTTCCATTGCAGTTGCCGCTGCCTGATGAGGACCATGCCAAATGAGGCGTGTATGGTTAAAAAATGCTGTTCTTACCACACACATCCCCAGGACATAAATATGCAAATGATTTCACTGACATTAACTTAATTCCAATTAAAATGTTCCAATTTGAGGGAGGGCAGAGAGGTGTGGCTATGGAGATTATTTGCAAGACAGACTGGATCTATCATTTGAATTTCTTCTTTCACATTTTGCCTCTCCCCACACTTTCTAACTTGTGTTAACAATGCCTTTATATCAGTATAGTTGCAGTGATGATTGTGCCTCTCAGGTAATTCTACAAATTCACATCCCTTTTTTGCATCATAATTCCAAAATACCATCTGTGTGTAATTCAGAGGCCTTTCTTTTTTTGTCAGCTGCTGCTCCATAAGCTGAAACTCAGGGCAGTCATGGAAGATAACATATTTTATCCTAGACCTCTCTGCCTTTTGTATTCTGGATGTTGAATTTCCAGAGCCACACTTGCACTTTGATAGCTTCTGACAGATGAAACACTTAATGAATAATTTCTCAGTCTACTGTGAATCCACTCTCCAAAGCAACTAAATTAATTTTTAATTTTTAATTTTTTTTCTCATTCCTCTATGTTTTTAAATATTCTCTTTACAGGCACCATCAAACAAGTCTTAGCTGCTAATTATAGGAGATTTGCACATATAAAATTTTGATAATGATGAATTTCCTAATTTGCTTTGATAAGAAATAAGTATGTCCCTATGTCTGACTCGATGTTGGTGTGGTGTGTTTTTCAATCCGTATGTCTTAAAGACTGGAATACTCAGCAGATTGTTTTTCTAAAGAAAATTACTTTACGTAGATTTTGATGATTTCTTTCTTGTGCAGCTAATTAAATTTATTTAGTCTAATGATATTGTGTCAGTGCATAGTTCTTGCTTGTCTGAAAATCTGTGTTTGTCTCAAACAGAGTAGGCATTTACAGTCACCAGTATTCTGAGCTATTTTCCTAAATTTGCACTGTGAAAAGAGAAGGACAGAGGATGGGAACATTAGCTTATAAGCAATTTCCAGGGCTACTTTTTATTATATTTCCATGTATGCTGTATATTATAAAGTAAGTAGACTTTATTAATAGACTGCAAAGAGCATTCCATAATAGCAATGTAAAGCCCATGTAAATCTACTGATTTCTATAGAGTTTTTCTGCATTTACATTGGTTTAACTATAAACTAATGTGCTCCCATTAGTTGAACACTAAATATAAGAATTTGGGCTTTTTCTGTTCCATGTTTATGTTAGAAGTGGTAATCAGTAAATGGATGTGATGTAATGTAAAAAGGCTTTGTAAATCCTGGCTATGTGCCTGTGCAGAGTGACAGTGAATAATGGTTGTGGAAAGCATTGTAGTGGAATAGTCATAACTTAAATAGAATGGTGAGGGAAATCAAGCTTGAGAATCAGAGTTATTGGCCTTTTCTTTTTTTTTCCCTAGAGCAAATAACAGCAAAAATATAAGTAACCTGAACACAAAAGGTAGAGTGATGTAGTACCAACATTTGGTGGGAAAATAATTGGGAAAATAATTTCAAGAAAGCTGCAACTATCCCTCCTTAGCCACAAGGATGGGTGACATGGCTTCAGGTGTGCTTAGATGCCAGTGAGGAAGGGAAAAGGATTCACAGGGACTTCTGCAATGAAAGGAAAACTCGCTAATGAGAAGACAAAAAATGTGTCTGAAGGCAAGATGACCTAGCATGACATCAAGTGGAGGTGATTCAAGGGTTGATGCTTCAACTGACCATATCTCTCTGCCATTCGTTAAAATATTAGCAGGGGCTGATACCACTTTTGATAAATTTTTAATTGTTCCTGAGCAGTATGCAAGTTTCATATTAGTAAGTGAAACATTGGTTTTGTTTGCAGTTTGCCTATGGTGTCCCTAGCTTGACTCTGAAGGACATTGCTTGCAGTGAGGTGCTCCTGGACCGCTTTATTATCTTCAGCAGCCGAAGAGGTCTCCCTGCTGTGCACAAGGCCATGTGTGCCCTGTCCCAGGACAGTCTACAAAGAGTAGAGGATGCCTTGTATGCAAATGTTGATTTCTTTAAGCTATTTCGACTGGTAAGTTTTAACACAATTAATCCTGCCTTATGTTAGTTTTCTTTGGGGTTTGGTTTTTTTTGGTGTTTTGTTGGGATTTTTTTTTGCTCATATTTCATTGCCCTTCAAGATTTTTTTTTAAATACATCACCAATTTTCCAAGTGGTCTTAGATATAATCTATTTACCCCTGCAAATGTAATGTTATGGATGTGTGATTGTTAACCTACCACCAGCAGGACACCAGATAGTTCTGAGTATGTTTTCAGATGAAACAGATGAAATTCACACTAGAGCAGAACTAAGAGATTGCAAATTCAAATGCAGTTTTTCAAAGTTTGTGTTGAAATATTATCTGGTCTTTCCAGTCTGTGTAGCAAAACAGTGTGTGGCAAAACCTAGAGGGACCTTCCTGAAGATTCTGAAAATACCCATTACATCTCATTCTGTCTTTGCTCCATCCAGCATGACAGAATTTGATGCTGCAGTCAAAGTCATGATGCAGCTTGAGTTGTGAGCAGTTTTTAAGAACCCAAACCAACCAAACTAGACAGTTGTGCTGGCTTTCATCACTCTTTCTGTAGAAGCTTTTCCTTACCTCTGTTCATTTTCTTTGCACTTCTTTGCATTCCTGTTTCTACTGTGACCTTGCTGTAAATTACCCACTTCTGCAGCCTGGGTTTAGTATGGAGATATTACACCACTTTATATATATGTATAAACATAGATTAATATTATTACTTTAAAATATATAATAAAATACAAATTATATCAAATAAATATAAAATGGCATATTTTTATAGTATTGTGTTTATATTTTTCACACTGAGGTAGTGCTTTCAGAGAACTCTTAATAAAGGCTCCAAGGTCTCTTTCCTCACAATAACATACTGAAGTGTCCATCATAGTGTGTATCTTCCATGTTTGTTTTCCCTATGATCATGCTTTTTACACTGAATTTCATTTGCTGTTTTTCACCTTGTAATGTAATGTCATGAAGCCAACATATCATCAGTTTGCTTTATAGGAGCAGGCAGGATAGATGAAAAACTCTTCAAGTTGCATAGGAAGTATTGCTTGGACTCTTCTGCCACAGCAGTATAGCACTATGATTAGTTTAACATGGATTTTATTCAGCTTTGAGTTTCCCAGAACTGGAAACAGAGGATGCCATGAGCTGTAATTGACACACCAGCAAAACACAGTTTGGTTATTGTAGCATTGACAGTCATTGTGCCCATGTGATTTGACTAACCCTGATAAGGATTTGTCGTCAGCTTCTGAGAGCAACTGTTTTCCGTTCCTAGAAATGTATTGTCTTATGTTTTCATGTATCTTATGCTTGCTGGAAGTAACAGAGAATTAATACTACAGTATTTCTAAGAGAGATTTTCAGTATTTGAGGATGTTGTGAATATTCACAATATACTGCCCAGCTTTTTTACAAGTTTACAATTCCTTTTCCTCAGGGTTTCAAAAAGACCAGGTTAAGGCAGGTGCTCCAAGAACCCTGTATAATCTTTGCACAGACTGGTTCCCCTTAGGGGACAAGGAAATGTGTATTTTGAAGCCCTGCAAGTATTCTTCCTGCTTGAATGTGAAGTGACAGATCAGAACACACCAACACGAGCCTTCCACAAAAACTCTCACCCTTGTGACTCCCTACCAGGTACCTACACAGTGCAGCTGTCTTCTGCTTTCTTAGCCACCTACTGACTGATGGGAATGGCAGGCAGTCAGCAGGGTGTATAGGCATTTTTGGGGAAGGCTTTTTAATAGGCTTGTCTCATAAATATCACAGTCTAGCTATCTACAGTCCAGCTTTATATTCTGTCATAATAGAAGAAATGCCTGAGAAAGCCTCAGTCAAGAGTGCCAGCTCCAAGTGCATATGTGATTCTTTAGACTTCTGACAAAGAAGGATGAAGTGATGCAAGCAAAGTGCTATGTGACAGCACACCATGGTGTCACCTGTTTCTTTAACTTCTACTGAAAAGGCAGTTTGATCAGCCTGCAGGAGCCTGGGAAAGTAATGGTTTCTCTCAGGTTTGACAGAGAGTGAGGACCAGACCAAAAAAAATAGAAGGAAATAATGAAATCTCTGAAGTATAAAGTTCTACAAATTATTTACCTCCATGGCAAATGAGGGCTTCTGTATCAAACCTTAGCTAAATTTGGAAGTTATCAAGAGTCTGTATATGTTCCTGGAAGAATAGCCTCTGTGAGAAGCAGCTTCTCAGATGTCCCAGTTCTTGCATTCCTCCTCCATTTTTGCACCTTTTGTCATGGTGGGCTTAGATGAGCAGAACAAATCCCAAGATATATTTTAAGTGGCCTGTGTTTGTTTCAGCCTTGTATTAGAAAGAACATTACACTGACTGCTGTGTGTCTGCACATAGGTACTGGATTTGTGGCCCCATAAGACAGGCTTATAAGATATTGTTCCACGTAACTCAAAGAATTTGAGGTACAGAGATGGCATTTGGACTTTCTTCTCATTGTTATAACTGTTATGTAGAAGCTTGTCTCTATTTTTTATGTATCCACAGCTTCCCACTGTGTTGGACAGAAACTCACCAGGTGCTGACCTGAAGGCTTGGGGGAGGGTGCTGTCTAACGTCACCCAAGCAGTGCAAAAAGTAAGTGGTCTAATAACAGATTACATCACTTTTCTGCATCGCTTATAGTCCTTGTTTTCCTTTGTTGTTTTTATTCTCCAGTTACCTGCTTTACCAGAAAGAAAATGGACATGTTGGGGAAGAGCTGATTCCTTAAAAATTCATTCTTCTCTCATTACAAAATAAATGTGGACATAAGCATTGGCAATTCTCAAGTGTATTCTTTTCATCAGAAAAGATATGAAAGAACAAGAACTGAAAATGGTGCCTGTGACCAGGGCAGAGGAGATGAAAGGATGAGATTCTGATTGCATTCACACTTTGCCATCTGGGCATAACTGCAACCTCACCAGATACTCACCTGCTTTGAGGGCTGCAATTAACCAAGTCTTGTCTTACTGCAGCTGTCCAGGAAGCCAAGCGTTCAGGACCTTTTGAGGGTTCTGCAACCACTTGTACAAGATGGAAGGCCAGAATCCTTAGGCCTCACTCACTTGGTGAGTTCCTTGTCAGAACTTTTCTGTGGCTACCCAGAAGGAGGTGGATCCAGAGTGTTTTCCTTCAACTGGTATGAAGATAACAACTACAAAGCTTTCCTGGGGATTGACTCAACAAGGAAGAAATCTGATTATCTTTACGATAATACAACCAGTAAGTTTTTCCTCCAAACCATTAAGAGACTCTCGACAGGTGCACCTTATGTTCAAATACTAGAATAAAATGCTGCTTTTATAAACAACATTTTAAAGCAGTTGATTCAGGGAATTAGAGTCAGGTGAAATGACTACTTCATAGCTGGAAGCAGAGAAGCCCAGGAATTGACAACTGACAGAAATATGCACTTGCTTTTAATATGGATGCATAAACATAGGCATGATCCTAATTAAGACAGTCCCTCTCTTTTATCTTCTTCTATACGGTACTGATATCAGGAAGAACAAGATGCCCCTGAAGAAGGTAAAGGAAAAAGACAGGGTGGCTTTCTGGAATTACTTTGCTCCAAAATACTTTTCTAAACTTTATTTTTTCTCTTAACTTTTTGATAGCCTGAAGCACAGGAATTAAAAAACCTCTCCTTTCAAATAATAGTCCATTTGATATATAGTAACTGTTATCCCCCTGCATAACAGTACATGTGTTTTGTAGCAGTAATGTTCTACAGCATGATTACATTTTGCATAGAAAATATTTAAATTTACCAATTTCTGTTGCATTTATTTTGTCATGATTTATTTCCTCCTATTGTAATAGGATATAATGCAAAGAAGAACCAATTTTTTACCATTTATTATTTTGTCTTTTTATTATGTCCCCTTCTGCTGACTATTTAGTTTTTCTCTACACTGAGCTTACCAGCAGTTTTCTCAGTTCTACCACTCATGTTATAACTGGTAGTTCTGTGTCCCTTCTGCTATGATAGATATGATTGCATGGTTACAAAGTACATATGAGCAGTTTGCTTACAGAGATTCCTACTTTGCAATGTTTGTGTTGATACTTGGCTCTGCTTATGAAGCTAATTACTTCATAGTGCAGGGTTAAGATAAAAATATTTACATTAAAATGTTTAATTTTAAATTATTGTAGGATCCAGTTCTGAACTGTTCTGGTGTTCAACACCTAAGCCCTCAGGATCATCTTTGTATCAATATCAACGACAATACAAAGGAGCTAAGTCATTAGGAGTAAAGAAAATAAAGTTCAAACTACTCAATGAGTTCTGAGCTGTCTCCTTTTCTTCCATTTGAAATACCATGTAAATAACAGCAGCTTTCAAATGGTTATTTATGTTTGCTTTTCCAATTTCCGTAGCATATTTTACAACTCCAATATCTACTTAATAGTCTTTTCTATCCATTCAGTCATTGTACTTCTGCATTGCAGTGCTTTAACTCATTCAGATTCAAACTGTCTGTACTGCCAGTAAAAAGCCCTGCAGGATGTTATGTGTGATAGGATTTTAGTAGGGTTACATAAAGACTGTCTTTCTTTCTGTTTTTAGCCCCCTTTTGTAATGCATTGATCCAGAACTTGGAATCAAACCCTTTAACCAAAATAGCCTGGAGTGCTGTGAAGCCCCTGCTGATGGGAAAAATTCTCTTTGCTCCTGATTCACCTTCTGTACGGGAAATCATAAAAAATGTAAGAAGTTCTGAAATACAAAAATGTGTATTTCTAAAAAATTGCATCCCAAGAAACACCTTTTGAAAAACAGTCACCCAATTACCTCAGCCTAATCAGATTTTCTTCTCAAAACTCCATTTGTTCTGATGGTCCTCAGAGGAAGGACGGGTACTCTGTTTAAAAACCAGGAGACAGTTCTTCACTGATTCATCCCATCTTGGGCCATGCTGCATGGTTTTTTCAGCTTGCCCAAACAAGTTTTTGTTAGCCTGATTACACATTTACACTAGTAAGCATAGTAATATTTATTTTACAGAGGTAGGCATGTGAGCAGCTCCGTGCCAGTAAATATTTAAAGGGGGCAGCTGGGAGGCTTGGATAAGCTTTTTGAGAACTAACACTGAGATATTGCAAACCAATAGCAACATCATGGTTTATTATTTTATCTTTTGAAATCATAAAGAATTTTCACTTCATTAAAATAGGATGGAACATGGACTCTTCAGCAAAATGCTTGGGTGAAATGAATCTGAGCAGTTAAATCAAGGCTGCATACGACCCAGGTTTTGGCCACCTCATAACCAGCAATTCACTACTCTAGAGATCTGTACAAGGCACAGAACTGCTGCTCAGAGTTCACACAGAAAAACATCAGATTTACAGCAACTCAGCATTTCAAGTCTTGATATCGTAGTTATGGGAGTACCTGTCTTTTCCAGCTGCCTTCCATTCATTCATCTACTCACATAATCATCTTTCTTTTTAGTTCTTAATGGAGAGAAATAGTCAAGGAGAAAAATTCTTAATAGTTCTATGGAAAATCTGCGTATTTAAAGGAATTGATGTTAACTGGGCATAATGTGCAATTGTTTTTTCCATTACATATACCACAGAATTTTATCCTAAATTACTTTGATTCTGGCTGGATTTTACAGATTCTTTTTCTGATGGTTATCAAAATTTCTGCTATTTGAACAAGTTGGTAAAGTTTTGAAGGTAAAAACTACAACTGTCAAAGTTAGGGGTTTCCCTGTCACCAAATCCTTCCTATCTCCTTAGATTTCTAACACTTTTCTGCTGTTTTTTTCATCAGGCAAACTCCACTTTTGAGGAACTTGAACGCCTCCAACTGTTGACCAAAGCTTGGGAGGAAGTAGGACCTCAGCTGTGGTACTTCTTTCAAAACAGCCTACAAATGAATATGATCCGTGTATGTTATAACTTATCAAAGATCCTCAGTAAAAGCAGACTTTCACCATCTTTTATTTTTATTAATGGAGAAGACAATTAATTTGAAAGGTTTGGCCAGAAGCACAGCCTTTGCAGCAAGTAAGCTGTGGCCTTTAAGGCTGTTGGCTGCCGGGTGTGGTTTGAAGGGAAGTTGTAGATGCACATCAGATCTGGCCAGTCAAGAATTTGGCTAATGACTTCTTAATAAAGGCAGCAATTGCTGCTTCCCTGCTTCCCCAAAATGTCTTTCGAGAACAGACAACTTGATTTTCTTGAATTCTGTGTAGGCAAAACAGAAATTCATTTGGGGCAATTGCTTATTTCTGCATCATTTGGATTTGACTTTGAGCAGCTGCAATTACTGTCTGTAGTTAAAGTTTATAAAGCATCTCATACTAGAAAAAACATTTGGTTTCCTCATTTTTCTATATTGTAAAGACATTTATAACATTTATCCTCTTGCTTTTAAGGAAAGAATGGAAAAACTTATTTTCATCCATTCTTCAGATCACACATCCAATTATGCAATTACCCATTTGTAAAATTGATTCCTTAGCATACCTTCTTGTCCTTGTTCATGTATTGAAAGAGTTATGGAAATGGAAACCTTTCTAGCTGAACAGGGCATGGAAAGACAATCATTGTGGCAAAGCTGTCATGATATGTTTCTTCAGGACTCTCTGAAGCACCCTACAGTGAGGGACTTCCTGAACAGCCAGATGGGTACAGAAGGCTTCACTGCAGAACACATAATCAACTTTCTCCACAATGGATCTTCAAGGAGCCGGGAGAAAGGAATGGCGGACTTTGACTGGCGAAACATCTTCAGTGCTGCAGACCAAGTTCTGCGTTTGCTCAGTCAGTATTTGGAGGTAAATTTAGCCCTGCCCCTTCAGGGAATTGTTGTAGAGGATATCTTAAAACCAGTTAGGCAGTACTGGGGTTTGTGGTAACAGACAAGAAAGTTAAGATCATAAAATCTTTGTTTGTTTCAAGTTGAATCTCATTATTAAAAGCATGTGTTTAGAATAATACAGTGGCACAAGTACAAGATACATATTATTAAAAAAAATTCAATTTTATGATCTTCAAATGCTGTATTCAAAATGTTGGTTGAATGTCTGAACAATATTTCAATGCTGAGAGGCAGAAAGTTAACGCAAAAGTTGACCCAAAGAAATGGGGTTTTTTGTAAGTATTAATAACCAACAGGCCACTAATTTCAGCAAGGTGAGGAGCAGAGACACTAATAGTTCTTTGGTAAGTCCTCTTGCAGGTTTTTAAGCACCTGATCAAAATTCCATTGAAACCAATAAGGGAATTTCCATTTGTTCTGTGGTCACTTCTGTCAAGATGTCTGTCTCTTTCCTGCAATCTGTACCTGTCTTCTCTAGCATGTTGTTTTCAGTGGTGCCTTCTGAGGATTTTTGAGAGAAAGTTGGTACTATTTATAGGCAACAAGACTAAGTTTGGGTCAGCATAGCTATCCAGTTCAGTTTAAAAGACTGTTTGTCCCCTGCAAGAAGGCAGGAACTGAAAGTTTATCTGCCTTCCTACAGCTAGTACAAGAAGGAACAATAAAGGCTTTGCACAAAGCTCTGCTGATTCATTTAATGATCCTTTTGTATCATGTTAGCAGAATTATTTCTTGTCAAACTGAATGAAATGCGTGCAGCAGGTCAGTGCTGGAACATCAACAATATCAGAACAGTTACTGTACCTGGTAATAGATCTTTGTGTCCTAGTGTTCTTTGTAATGAGCTTATTCTTTAAAGTCTGCTGTTTACACGGAGTTGTAAGCACTCGAGAGTGTTTTCCCACTGTGCCAGACACAATGGCAACAAAGAGCTCCCCTTGGGGAGTAGCCTGCTCCTTACCACCACAGTATGCAATGAGGACAGGTGTGTTGCCAGCACCTGTCTTTGGCAACTCCAAATCCCTGCTGCAAACTGTGATGCAGCTGAGAATCCCACAAATTATGCAGTGGGTCCTCCTTCTCACCACCCAAGAATTTCCTGTTCTTCCCTTTGATTATCTTAGGCCACAGAACAGCTAAACTGCTAGTGAGATCTACACAGTCAGCTCTTTATTATTCTCTGGTTTTATCTTCCAAACCTGTTTTTATTATTTTGGTTTCAGTTTTCCCATTTTCATTGGGCCATTTAAAATTTTTAGATAATTACTGGGAGGAGATTTGAAATAAATTTCCCCAAGTGGCTGATAAATTAATTTTTATATAGTGAGGTTCATGAAGGCACAAAGTGAGTTCAAATTCACTGGGGCAAAAGAAAAGCCTAGGTGGAGCATACAGCCTTTTTTTTGAATGCAATTCATGTTAAGAGAAATGAATTCTAGCTTTTGGCTCATAGATTACTATAGAAAATGTCTTTTCACTTTCAAACTGTGTGAATTATTCCAACACTCCTCTCTTGGCCTATGTTCTTATACAAGCTTTGGTTTCACTCTATTCATGGAGAATATCTACAAGCATTTGTGTTTTCTATTTTGAACACTTGCAGCTTCTTTACTGGACCTCTGGATAAGAGCCTATGTTCCTTAGCCCACTCCAGGCTCTGTCTGTTCTGCAGTGAAAATCTAGACAAGTTCAGTTGCTGTCAGAACTTTGCCAGTATCATTCTCTCTCATTCCCCTGGACAACCGTCTGAGTTCTTCTAAAGCTGAAATAAGTGTCTTGAAAATAATGCCTCCTGATAAAGAAACAGCAAATAGTCCTCCAGACCCTGCAGAGACACAGTTCCAAAGGAGCGGTTTGTTATACACACGCTATCACTTTTGCAAGAACTAAACTGAATTCCTAAACTCAGTTAACACCATGTGGGATAAATGTATCTCCAAAAAATAAATGGAGCATGAGCCATTAGTCTGGTTTTGTTTCTCTTCTGGCTTGCAAAGTTTTCTGCCTTATTTTGCTTTCTGATATGAAATTCTACATATTTTAGTTTTCTGAAGCAGAAGGGAAAATGAGCACCTACAAACACCAGGAAGAATAAAACCACAAAATAGTGTTATCCATTTAAGCACTGTTCTGTTATGACTTAAGAAAATTATTTTCATATAGATCCCATTAAGCTGTGATATACAAGTTTTTAAGGAAACAGAACATGATTTCTCAAAGGGAAATGTTAATTAAAGGAGTCTTTAAGATTAAATAACAAGTTACCAGTATGAGCCCTTTGATATGGATCTACTAATTTTTAGTTATTGGCTTGCAAGAAATGGTTGAGAAGATAAGATCAAACAAGTTAGCCTGTTGGAATTTTATGAATCAAAGGAATTCAATAAGTATCTTCCAGTCCATCAGGGGTTAAATACTTCCTACTCTCTGTTAATATTTTGCCAATTCTGAAGCACAGAAGCTAAATGTACATACATAAATCTGTAATTTCACAGACAACTAATGATAGAGTTTATTGCCTTCACAGTCTTTGGTTTACAATGCCTGCTAAGTAGGACTTAACTGGAGGAACATAAAGAACTTAGGTTTTGATGAATTGTTGTCTTGTTTATGCATTGATGTGAGTACAGCTTGTAGTAATGACAGAGACTAAGAAAGAGGACATTTGTTTATTGAGATAGCCAATACAATTGACATGTTAACTGAAGTCAGCAGGAAAATCACGTGTCAGAATTCAGCAGGGACACAGTATGACCAGTTAGATAAATCAATGACTTGTCTGGTGTTACATAGGAATAAATGTCGAAATACCTAAGAGGCATTAAAATTTAAATATATGTGCTGACTTTTCCCAGTGCTTCACTTGACAAAGTGCTTTTCATCTGAAGTCCACAGCCAATGGTCTTTTCTTACAGATCAGTCATCTTTTAGCTCTCTGGTATTCACTCAGGCACTTCCTAGGCTGAAGAAGGGAGGAGACAGTCAACTTTTACTAGTTTCATTATAAAGCTGAAAATACCAACACTTTCAGTTGAACCTACTTTCCTTTTCTGTTTTCGACCACTGATGTTTGCTTTAAGCCTCTTACTATTTTACTCCCATGCAATTTTTCTCTTTGTTATTATTTTTAGTGTTTGACCTTGGATAAATTTGAGGGTTATCTTGATGAAACTCAGCTGACTCGTCAAGCCCTTTATCTGCTAGAAGAAAACAAATTATGGGCTGCTGTAGTTTTTCCAGACTTAGAGCCTACAACCAGCAATCTCCCACCACACGTGACATACAAGATCCGAATGGACATAGATGCAGTGGAGAAAACAAACAAAATCAAAGACAGGTACTTACCTAAGAGTTACTTCTCAGTTCTTGCCTGCCATAACATAAATATGAAAGATATAAGGGTGTTAGAACTTGTGTTGGGTACTTACATGAAATCCAGCTGTATTTATTAGTTACTCTGTAGTGCAGCACAGAATCCATCTCCAGTTACCAGGTACTAACATGAATGGCATCACTCTTGTGACAAGCCAAGCAGTGGGCAGGTGCAGGAGTACAAGGCAAAGGGATGACTCTGCTTGGAATCTGTTCAGTCACCTGCTTCAGTTTTTAAATGACCCCACCACTGGGAAAGACAGATAAGGAAGTCCTACATGGTTTGTGACTTAGCTCTCTTCCAGCTGGACAGCAGAACTTCTCAGCTGGTCCTCCTCAAGTCCCCACCAAATAGACTCACTTAAAGGGATATTATTTCTCAGGATTGTCTACGGAGGAATATAATGGTATCAAGTAGTTGCAATCCAGTTGTTCCAGTTTAATCTCCAGGGTTACCCTATTCCAAATACAGTTATTTCTGTTCTAGAACAGTTACTCTGCTACATGACTAATTTATGTACCTTTTTGGCCAAAATTGCTATTCCAAGTCAGTGCAGAGAAAATGAAAGGGAAAAGAAGAGCATTCCACTTTCTTAAGCAATATGGTCAAATAGACCAAAGTCTAGAAAAGACAACTCCAAGCAGTGCTCCTGCAATTTCAGTTGCTAAGACTATTTAATATATTCATTAATCAATTAATTTATTTGCCCTACTACCCTTCGCTAAAGTCACTGCTTACCCAAATGGTTTCCGTGTGAATTTTCTTTTGAGGTACTGGGATCCTGGTCCAAGAGCTGATCCTGTGGATGATTTACGTTATATCTGGGGAGGCTTTGCATATCTCCAGGACATGATTGAGCGTGGGATTATAAAGACCCAGACCAGCACTGAAGTGCCATTGGGAATTTATCTGCAGCAAATGCCATATCCATGTTTTGTGGATGATGTGTGAGTAAAAACAGATTGTCTTAATTCTATTGAATACTTGGATTGCTGGAGTTAAGATTTTAAGTTTAAGATTCTCATGCATTAGAATTAACCCTAAGGTTAATTATCCTAAGGTATAAATGCAAGAGTAATAACTGAGACACAACTAAATTATATTGTTTTTTTTGTTTTCCTCATTACACAAACTCCACAAACCACCTTTACTGAGATTCTACCCCTAATCCCTGTCCAGGGATTGTTACATCCAGTGTCCAGGCCTAAAATGAACTCAATACACTAGCCCCTTAAAAGCAGCAGTTTTCTTCCAATTTTCTTCCCTGTTCACGGTGTGCCTGTTCCAATGCTGCAGTCTGTGATACTCCAGCTGTCCTGGTATACTTTTAACTAAAAAAAAAAAAAAAAAAAAAAAAAAGAATAAAATAAAATTTTT